>CAESWR010001323.1:3728-16258 GCA_903171835.1 Mullus surmuletus
CATATATTCTTTTTTTTTTTTTTTAGATTTGACGACCTTGAGTGTCTTCCACTCAATGAGCTGTGAGATTGTGAGAATGTGGGATTGTAGGTGAGCAGGTGTGTGAGGCGTCACAAAGTCCTCATTGTTCAGCGTCTGAGTCCTCAACGAGACACCGCCACTGTATTTGTCCCCGAGAGGTAAGGTAGGTTAAGAAAAAGCAATATACAGTGTTATCTTCATAGCCCATCTTCAAAAGGGTAGTCAAAGCACTAATAAGTGTATGTATATTTTTTCCTTTTAATAAATGCGTTTTTTTCCCCCCATTTTATTTGTCAAAAAGTATTTGCGGCTCCCAGTAGTTTTTTTTTTTGTGGAAACCGGATTCAAATGGCTCTTTCGGTGTTAAAGGTTGCTGACCCCTGGTCTACAGCATAGAATACTCTGTAACAGCAGTACTTTATACAGACTAAAAAAACAAAAATCAACTTCAAGTAGACAAGGAATGGAAGTGGTAAAGTGCTTGTGTGTCTGTGATCCTTTCAGGAAGTTGCGACAAATGACCAACACAGCATATAGTTTGAACTTTTTTATTCATCCTTTTTTTTTTAGTTCTTTTTTACCTTTTTTGCTTTACGAAACAAATGTTTGCAGATGTCCTATGAATAAACAACAGCACCCTTTCTCCTTAGAAAAAAAGACAGGGGTTCATTACCTCTGTTTTGTCAAGAAAAGAGACTCTTCTTGTCCAATTACAACCTCTCCAGATTCCCAAAGTGACTCCTATTTCCTGTATTTGACATTCGTTTAAGTGCATTAGTAGACAACATAACCTTTTCAATTAATGTGCAATAGCTGGGTTTATGGTCAATGCGAAAAAATATTTACATTGCAGCTATAACTCACATTAATTGTCTTTTTTTTTTTTTTCAATCACTTGAGCTAGGATCAGAACCGGAGAGGGAGACAATCACAATGCAAGGAGTCTCCTTTCAAGCACAGCCTTCGTAAACAACAACCTTTACCTACATCATCGTCATCATCATCATCATCATCATCAGGATTAACTAGACTCTTTTGTCATACCTGTTTTCCTCCAGTAAGACAAAAAGGTTAATAGATAGAATGGTTTAAAATAAAGTTTAGTGATTGTGCTTTTAAAACCAAAGTAAAACAAAGAACAAACATTGACAAACAACACGAAACATAACAGTGCATTACAAAAAAAGAAAAGAAAAAAAATCCCAAAGTGGCACTTTCTTGGGGCAGCTAAATAATATACCAATTTACAACATGGATGGAAATGATAAAATAATTATATTTACTGGCATAATAAAATTAGAATTCGCAAAATAAAACAAGGAAGACAAATTTGAGGTACCACAGTGGGTAAAACATAGGGACATCATGTATACACGTATATTTACAGACAGTCCACCCTTTCTCTGCTTGCAGCTTTTTTTTTTTCTTTTTAAATTACAGTAACATCTGACTGTGGGCTCTCCAAAGTTCTTGTCGAGGCAAGCCGAGTCATGTCAATGTCTGGAGTAGGATTTCACTCCATATTGCATTGGAATTAAACATAAATATCCTACTGTGCATTTTGTTTTGAATGCACCATTCTTTAATCTTCAGAAACTCTCTCCTTTTTTTATTTCTTTAAATGGACATAGAAAATGATAAGTTAGAAAAAAACATTGGTCTGTTTTTCCAGATGTAAAGAAACACACTGATGTACAGTATGATGGCAGCCAACATGATGAAATACTGAGATATTTAAAATTGTAAGAGAAACAATGGTGCTCCACTCTTGGAAAAATCAGGACAGTTCCTCCTGCTCATCTTCTCTGTTCTTCAGCTTTCTATCATCTGGGGAGAAGAAAAAAAAACCAATCAAACATTACAAAAGTTTTGGCTTCTTTTTTTGCAAATTGTCAGTTCTATTTAATACTGACACTTAATTTCGTAGTAAAAAAACTGGCATGAGTAAAAGTTTTGCCCCCATACTCAGTAGTTGGTAACACCCCTTTTGGCAGATATCGCAGCTTACAAATACTATTTGTAGCCAGCTGAAAGTCATTCAGCTCTTACATTTGGGATTTTCTCCCATCTTTCCTTCCAACAGCTTTCTAGTTCTGCAGTATTCTTGCATTCACAGCTCTTTGAGGATCCACCCACATTTTCTGGTGCATGCACAATTTAATTGTGTTATGTTTACTAGAAATATTGGGTTTTCTGCTCCATATCTCCATTTGACATTTTTGCTAAAACATATCTCAACTACCTCAAGCTCTTCATCTCCTGCTTGGAAGGCCCCCGTGGTATTGAGGCCCATGTCTGCAGGGTTTCTCCGGCCTCCTTCTCTCCGTCGCCCACCCGAGCCCCTGGAGGACATGGAGCTGGAGGAGCTCGGGTCTCGGGGGCTGTTGACTATGGGAAACTGTGGTCGGCTATAGGGCAGAATGTCCTCTGAACCTGCAGAGAGCAAATGTGTAGGAGGTGTTGAACTGTGCAGAAAGTGTGTGAATGTAAATAAGGGATTGGGCTCATGTCTGTCGTACCTGCATGTTGGCGTGCCTTGCTGGAAGTGCTACCCTCATGTTTATTCCCTTTCCCGCCGTGAGCAGTCTTTTGTCTCTCCTGAGCCTCTTTGCGTTCAGACGAGCTGGTTCTAGGGTCCGAGCCGTCTCGGGGTCGATATCCTGCTGTTCCACCTCTCTTGTCTCGACCCTCACCTGCTTTGGGGGAAATCATTCCCCGGCCTTCCAAGGCCCCCTTAGGGTTGTGTGTGGGAGACTTGAGCACTGCTGGAGGTGGAATGGGTGGCGGTGGGAGGTCTGACGAAAAAACACAGAGAGACGGATCACATTAGCCTGAACGATCAAAAACTTTTGGATTATTTGCACAACAGAGACATGACTCCTCATACTGAAGCATGTATCGTCTGTGGCTCAGTTGTTTCACACCTGCAAAGTGACAAACACAGCTGCAGTATGTGTACATACAGTTGGAGTGGGACACAGCCACAACAAATGGAAACTACTCTGAATATACTGTAAACACAGCATGCCAGCAGAGAATCCAAATATTCAGAGTCTTAAGATATTTGAGCAAGAGACAAAGAGAGGAGGAAGAAATGAGCATGACGGTCAGCAGCTGGCTCTCCGACCTGCTGCACTACCTCATGTCGATGGATCAATGCTGCTTGTCCTTGAGCCATTATTCATATAAGGCAGTGGGGCTGCCTGGCCTCACACACATTGCACAGCCATCCAAACAAAACAGCGAGAGAAAAGCCTTGTCTGCCTGCAATCGATTGCTTTTCATCCTCTAATCAGCTTCGGACCTGAAGGATGGTTTTGTTGGTAGCCAGGGTCCACAATCCATGTGGGATTATAAAGTTAATAAATGCAAGTGCCAACTCTGACATCTTCCAAAGACCAGATACAGTCTTGTGTACACATTGAAGATTGTGGCACATTGTATACTTAGTTAACACTTGATCAAGTTTTTATCCATTTTTACACACAAAAAGGCAAATGGGGCAGGTGATAACTTGTCTGCACCTTTTTGTCAGAAATGGGAGGCAGCTTCAATACACTCTCCTGATTATCTTCAACCTCTGTCCACCCCTCCTGAATACAAAAAGGGACCTAGTCAATATCATACAGCAGAGAGGCGTCTGCTGTTTTTTTTTTTTTTTTTTAATATCTCCCTTGCCTCCTGAGTCCTGCTTCAGCCAGAGTGCGATCAATGCCACAGTCAGTGAGATATAGCTCACTACAAGTGTGGAGCGGAGCAGCAGTTTAGATTTATGAGGAAATATCGGCAGGAACGTGGCTCAGGTCTGAAAAGTGTCCCTGGGCTCGCCAAGGAGGCTGTATCAGAGGTCTTAGTAGTTAATTAGGCAGAGACAGATCAGAGGAGATGGGCAAGGGTTAAGTTCAGAGTGGAGGTAGACAAAGCTTCTGGTCAAATGCAATATGAATGATGGGGGTGGGGGTATAACTTGGGTGTTTTCACATCTGCTGCGCAAACAAGAGTGAAATGAGAAGGTCAAAGAGGGGTAAGGGGCACCCTGGGTGTGGAGGGAGGTATAAGGTTTAAGGACTGGTTCCTGTCGTTCAATTGTTTGCCTGCTTTTAATGTCAACCGACATTACCCTGTTTTATTTGTATTTATTGTCATGCTGCCTGGAAAGTATTCCCAGTCTGGAGTAAAACGGGGGGGGGGGAGAGGAGTGGTCAGTGTGTTCTCTCTTTTGCCATCCTTTAAATTTCATTAAACCACCTTCCTTCACCTATCACCTCAGCACCAGTCTTCCAGACCACAGACGGGGGTATATGGGCTGGGAGCGGGCAGAGCGGGAGACAGAGCAGGCAATAACCTCCAAATGAAAAACAATCCATTCAGATCAAATGCAATCAGCAGGAGGACTGATGGACAGACAGAGCTGCAGAGCTGTCAGTCCGCCCCCTCACCACTCAAACAAAGACAGAGGAGAGCGGAGAGGAGTGAGGGAGTGGAAAGGGATGGAGAGATCACTCCAGAGGGAGGGGTGGCGGATGGGGAAGCAGCCAGGATATAAGGATGATGGCAGGAGGCAAGGGTTTGGGGGGGGTAGGGGAGCGGATGGAGGATGGTGTTGGATTTTCTGCAATGATATAGCTGGTCTGGCTCCCAGTGAGCTGGATATTAAATCTCCCTGTCAAGTGCTTCCAACACTCAAGGACACCTGACACTAAGAGGAGAGCCAGCTCTGGGATGGCACTCACGTACAGAGAAACTTCAGCAAAGCATATTTCCGCAAGCTCTAAGGGGAAAAGACGTTGTGGCTTTCCCTTGCTTCGTGATGTAAAAAGTCTTAACAAGGTTAAGGCTTCTGTGAATAGCTGCTCCGGTATTTAGCCCCCGTTTGGTTTATGTTCCCTCCCTGCAGAGCGAAAGGTTGCACTTCGCTATGAGCCAGAGCACCTGGATCAATTTCATTAGCGGCTAAGAGTGGAGCGACATCCCAGTGTCCCCACAGTCAAACTGGGCAGAGCTCCCCCAAGACCCCACCCCACCCTGCTCTGTTCCACCATGACTCTGGCCTCCAGCCCACTGCCCACACGGTCTGTTCAGCACTGCTGCAGATTAGGAAGGATGCCATGCGTGCATGTGCATAAACACATGAGGGAAGATGATTAAAACTCTGGCTCATGGCACACCCATACTCAGTCATTTACAGATACTACATCACGATTTATTACACGTTTGTTTTTCTTATCTGTGGAGAGAATAGACAGAGAGCGATTGATGCAAACTGGCCATCTGTGTTGTTGTGGGCTACAGCTGAACTGCTACAGCATGCCTGACTCTTGCAGTCTGACTATACAAGCCATTTTGGAGAATGCAATTTTTTTTCTGACCTCTACCTTTTACAAAAGGGAGCTAATCTGGAGCACATTCCACCCCAGTTCTGAGTTCGAGGCAAACATGATATTGATATATAGTAAGCCCTCAAGCAGGTTTCTGACCTGCGTTCGTACATATTTGACTCTGTAGATGCCCTTTTCGCAGACTAGCGTATAGCCAATATCATATTTATGACTTTCTTAAACTTCCGATCTGCACTAAATCCTACGTAACTGCTTCAGAATTTTGCAAAGGTTTATACAAATGCAAACAAAAAATGCATTGCTACATAGAAATACAGAGTGAGAATAAAATTAATTCCTGGATCTTCCCCAAAATGTGATGAGGTCGTCTTTGGTCTGTGCTCTACTGCTCTACCAGGTTTCATGAAAATTGGCTGGTCGTTTTTGCATAAATCCTTCTTACAGACAAACTAAGCATGAGAATAACCTTGGCAAACAAAACTGTCGCTGCTTGTTGCTTTTTGTTCTTCCAGGGTTCAGACCAGTCGAATGTCAAATTCTAAGCAACCTTGGCTTGTTTGAGTAAACACTAATTTTGGCTTATTCGATGCCTGTTATTTGGAAAGGAACATGCAAATCTGGCTTGCATGATTTTTACAGGCTTATTTTATTCTAAGCAACAATTGAAAATACTGCTGTTCTTTTTACCTTCATTGTAGGCTTCACGTCTCTGGTTCCCTGGTAGGCCTGCGGGATGTTGTTTCTGCTTCTTGGGAGGCCGCCTATGGACAGCTGCCATGCTCATGTTGCTGTCTGTAGACACTGGGCTGCCAGGACGATGGCCTGATGGATTTATTTGGTATTTTCGAGCTGAGAACCGAAACACAGCAAAGGTAAGTTTACTGCATCTCCAATTCAGTGTTATTAGTATAGCACTATATAGCAATCTAACAACCATGTTCATTAAATATTTAAAATAGTTGCAGTAACATCTCCTGTGGGTGTGATTACAGATCCTACCTGATGCTCCTCCCGATTCATGGCCCTGTGTGTTGGGATATTTGGCCACCCTGAGGCCTGAATACTCTGCTGCCGCCGCAACGGCTTGGGCAAAGTCGGCATCAGTAAAGAAGGAGCCGTCGGATGAGCTGACAGCACTGGACCTCCCCGAAGAGACATTATCCTCTTCAGAAGCTGACCCCCAACCATTGATCATGGAGCCCGTCACTGAGCTCTCCAGGTCGCCCATGCTGGACGCGGGCGTCTGTTCCAACCCTCGCAGCAGCAACCTCCGTGGATGCATCTGGGGATGGTGTGGGTGCGTGTGGGAGTGGGTGTGGTGGTAATGCATCTTGGCCACCTCAGCGTCTGTATCGTCACCCTCCTCCTCGTCTTCTTCCAGTATCTCCTCATCCTCCTCCATGCCATCCGTGTCCAAAGCCAGGGGGCTGGTGATGTACCCATATGTGTGTGACGGAGAGTGGGGTCTTGGAGGAGGCGGGGGGCTCACAGCGTGGCGCCTGCAACAGGCAAGTTACAATCTCATCAAATGTAGAATATTCAGGATTAATTATACCGAATAAATAAACTAGTCAATTTAATAGTTAACAACCATGACAGTTAATAGTGCTTTTGAGTAAATTGAAAGGTCATAGAAAAACAAGAAAGATGTTTTATCATTCGATCGCAGTGTGGGCTCATTAAAGGATGAAAAACATATGAATTATGGGTAGAAATAGCTGATTTATGACTGTCCTGAAACCTGAGATAACTGGAACTTTTCCAGCTCACAAATCCACCACCATGCAATTATATTTTAGTTAAGAGGGGGGAAAAGTCTTCTGACAATGATATATGATTTTAATCTTATGTTGAACCAAACAAACATCACCTCAGAGACAGAGAAACTTTATCGAGCTTTAAATAAAAGATATATTCCCATTCTCAGGTGTACCTGCGTTCGTGACTGTCAGGCGCATCCTGGAGCATTGGCTGCATCTCCTCCTGAGGCGAGGGTGTAAGAGTAGCTGTGGACTGGTGACTGTAAGATACAGCAGCAGGGGAAGACGCTGTCCCCCTAATGGGAGGAGTGGGTCCCCTTTCCATCTCCTCTTCCTCCTCCAGCTCATCGGGCTGCAGGTACATGTGAGAGGGAGGCATGGGGCACTGCATGTCCGGGTCACAGCTACCAATGGAGAGAAACAGCATGGTCACTTTCATAACAAATCATGAGGGTACAGAAGGTAGAAAAACATGGGGTAAATATTCATGGTATTTCTGTCAGTCTTTGACACAATCCTACTGCTAATAGATAGCAAACCCTGAGGCAAATGCTCGCAATTGAGAAAAAAAAAAGAAAAGATGGCAGTAAGAACTGAATATTTAAATACTTAAGGTAGTATTTAAATGCATGTATTGCCTGTCTATCATTGTGTCCCACCTTTCTTCCATTGATAGAGAGTAGTCCTCTGCATTCCGGGATGGGGGTGGGTTTGCAGGGGGAGGGGGTAGAAGGTCAGCCCAATTCATTGTGCTCTGTTTTGGTAGTTTGGGGGTGCGCACTCCCTTCTTCTGACCCTGACTGCCTGCTCAAAAAGAAAGGGGGGAAAAAAGAAAAAAAGGCAATCCCTCAGTCACATGACAGCTATGCACACATATCACTGTCTCTGAAAAACACAAATCATTAATTTCGAGAAAATCCCAAGGCATAGAATGAGGAATCAACAGCCGATGAAATGTATTAACAAGGCTGGCTGACAAAGAAAACCTCATATTACAATGAGAGTGCAAAGGCTAATGCTACCCTCCACTTTTCTATGCAAGTTCACACACTTCTGTTATTAACAGCTGTAATTTCCCTGCTGCAGTATTACCCAGTTCTAAAAGGAAAGGTGGCAAGAAAATGGTAAAAGGGCCCAATTAATAGCAAACTATTAGAATTGTGAACCAATGAGCTGTGCGGTGCAGCGAGCACGAAAGGCTTCTCCCTAATGACTTGAACTTCAAATGCAATATCAGAATGGATACATGGCATTAAGGTGGCAGTGTTGCATACCGCCTGCAATGTGTTATCATTTGTCCTTGTCCACGGACAGACATTGAGGCCCTGATGAAATTAAGCTGCTCCATATTGGAATTAAAGTAAAGCCAATTAACGAAAACAATGCAAACTAAGCAAGGACAAACAGGAATTGAATAGAAACTGGGAAAACAAAACAAAAAAAAGCAGGGATCATGAAAGACTATCCTTTTAACTAATTTGCTTGGAATGTCTCCTGGATGACATTGCATCCAGAAAACAAAAGGCACACGTCTGCCCTTTGTTGAGAGGCTTTTTTGTCAGTGTGTTCTTTTTTTTATTCAGCAATTTTCCAGTTTGAGAAGGTATTTCCCTTTCGATTTTTCTTGAAGATAGACTGACATGGAAATGAATTAAATTACCATTTTAAAGCATGCATTATAAGATTATAAGCGCATCAAACAAAAATGTACTCCTTCAGATTCCCTAAGAAGGGGAATATGGGTAATAATATGGTTCACAACAATATGGAGGCAGTAAAATACATTGGCAATTCAATTAAAAGTGCACAAATGGCTTTATTTTTCTAAAGTTTGGCCTCTTACCAGAGGTGCTGCTGCTTCCTCGGTCAGAGCTGTTGTAGGAACCCCCAGTGTGGCTGTCATGGCTGTGGTTGTAGGGGATGGTGGCTGGCATGGGGGTGTCACCTCCTCTGTAGCGGTCTATTGGTGGGGGAGATTGGATAGGAGAGTTAGAGCAGCCTTGGACCGTTAGCTCACCAGATTAGGGAGGCTCCAGCAAAACCTCATCGTCATTTTGGACAAAGAAATAGATTTCTGATTTTCAGCAGTTTTTACTTAGAGCCATGAGGTGACATTCAACTGAGAACAGCGCACAGTGTTAGAAATGAAGAGAGACATGCAAGTCATGCTTCACCAACCACCTCTGAATGAACATTTGAGAGCATGCAATGTCTGCGAAAAACATCTCAAAACTATCACACCAGATGTGGATCCTTTCTGTAGGTACAACGAGGTGATGATAGCTTTGTTCAACACGTTGAAAGACTCTGGAGTTATCTTTGTCTTCAGAAAATGGACACCAAAGATAAGTCCTCACACCTGCTTTCATCACGAATAGACAACCCAGATGCCGCACAGCGACGGCAATTCAGGCCCTGGCCCACATCTCGCATCAAAGATTACACACGACTGCATGGAGGGTGATGAGAGGTTATATGAATGCCGCACAGACAGGCAGTGAGAAAGGGTGACAACGCCTTCGTCGTATGAACAGAACCAAGATAAATATGAGCATGAAACTCTTCTACAGCTTTCCACCGCGAGGCTGAATGAGCCAGGAGAGGAGAAAACAGAGGGGGGAAAATCAAGTGGAGGAAGACCATGGCTCGGAGTTGCCCTCTCTGACCAAGGCTGTTGGGTATTCCACACACTCACCCTTGTTCAGTTTGTTTTGCTCCATGATGTTGTACTGCAGCTGGGAGCCCATTTCCTGTTTCTGCTGCTGGGCCGAGGTGGGCTTCCAGCAGTGTTTGTCATTCACCTCCCCTCCACCCCCGAGTCCTCCTCCTCCTCCTCCTCCTCCTCCACTCCCCCCAGTCCCTCTGTCTGAGTTCATGTTGTTGCCCATGATGGAGGACTGGATGAGCTGGGTGGTGGCGTAAGGTGTTGGCTGGCCTCCGGGACTCACAAAACGTCCGTCTTTTAGATTGGGGCTGTTGAAGGTCTTCATCTCATTGATCTTGTTGGACAAGTCCACATCTCCATAGACTCCAGATTCTGGCACCATGAGGTTGGTCTGCTTGTTTTCCATCTGGTTGTTATAATTGGCGATGCAGTCGGCTGGAGAACATGAGGAGGGTTATTTAGTCAATCTCGTCTACTGCTGATCAGCTTAGAAGCAGTATGCCAGTTTGATAAATACTTTGTAACAATGCCGCTATCTGATGTAACTTGTGAGGAGAAAAAGAGTCATTTAGAAAGTCATTCAAGCTTTTGAAAGATCAACACATCCACAAGAGACATTTTTATTTCAGACCACAGCCTCAGAGCGGTTTGCCAAATTACGTGAGATGAGTGACACAGGTGGTATCACATGTTTCTCACACAGATTCTTCTCCATGACTCAGTGTGGGTGTCATCTCTGTTCTCCTCCATCTGACGGCGAGAGCATCTTTGCTCATTGAGAGGGACAGAGAGACATGTCTGTATCAAAGACCTGGAATGAGGCGTGCAGTAAAAGCACAGCTCCACTGACAGATCCAATTTTCCCTGGCTCATAAAATATTCAAATCCTCCGGCAGATCTGAGAGCCAGCCTTGCTGTAAATACCAAGGACGGCCATAGGTACACACTGCTTGTGCCACGCACGTCACATTTCAGCAGCACGGAGCGGCTCGACACTTCAAAGGTTGATGTGTGAAAGCGCCCCTATGGCTGAGATAAAGGGACATTAACAGCTATTGCTTTGCTCTGTCACCTAGTCAGTGATCCTCTTAATGTTCCCAGAGTTTAGGTTTGGCACACACACAAAGCATGCGTCTGGCAAGCTTCTTAGTGTCATACATGCGAAGAGTGAGGTCTGCCTTTAGCCTGTTATTCCCTGTTAAAAATCTCACTCCATGTTAAGGCAAGAGTTAAACACTTCAACCACAGAAGGGTGATTAGCACAAAGAAAAAACAGAACTTGACTATAAAGTCTACGAAATGAATTATTAATCCTCGTTGGGAAAGGTCTGAAGTGCGGAGAAACTATTGAATGGCTGGGTGGATATTAGGCAGAACAGCTGGAGAGAAATTATGGGCTGCCCTTAAAGGCATAGTCCCAAAGTGCATAATTTAGAATATAAAGCATCACTGCAGTCCAAGTTTCCGAGGCGAGAGTTATTTAAGACTGAGGCCACTGCTGAAAACTCTTAACAGTACGTCCATGTCATCCACAGTTTTTGGCCAGTGTGGCCCCCTAAGAAAAGTGCGTGCGTGTGTGTGTGTGTGTGTGTGTGTGTGTGTGTGTGTGTCTGCATGCATGTTTTCTGCCTTTGATTTTGAGCCTTTGACATTTTTCCTCCTTTTTTTTTACAGCTGCAGCAGTGCTGAATAAACTAAAAGGCCACCTGGTGGTATTCCTCCCCACGTAGTCTAAATTATCTTACCTAATCTTATCCGCGCTCTATACCTTATCCCATTCATGATATTTTAGCATATACCACTTATTTCCTCCCTTTTTTCCCATCTGGTGTTCCAGGTGCACCTTTCTCCTTTCATCATTCGCCTTTCCCCTCACCGCTCTTGGTTTTGGCCACCACTTGCAGTCCAGCCTTGACCTCTTCGCCCGCTGTACATTTCTTAAATAACTGAGCACTTAGAGGAAATTACATTACTGGCTATAACAACAGTATGGAAATCAGCAGAGCAATTCGATTAGCAACAGAGTCGAGGCATAAGCCCCTCTCAGTGTGCTCCTTTTATTTCCTGCCTGAAACAGCTCTACTTTAACCTCAGATAAATCAAATACACAAGCACACAGGCACTCTTAATCCTAATATTTCTCCAGGTTTTTCTTGCGGAGACCTACAGAAAGGAGATACACAGTACAACTCTCTGGGGAGCTAACCCAGATATCAGATTTACTTCCTTTTGCGCTGCGGATCCACCCGCTCCTAGATTTCTTATCTCTACAGTTATTTTGTCAGGAGCTGCATCTCCGAATCTGAGGGTGGTGTTTTGCTTGTTGCCTGTTTTTGGGAGGGTCGACAAGACGGTATGTACCTGGGCGACTGTAAGTTGCCAAGTTACTGTCGCTGTTTCCGTTGCCGGTGGCACAGCAATTCATGCTGCAGTTATTGTGGTTGGAGCAGGAGTTGGGCCACGTGTCAGCAAGCCAAGGCTGAGTGGCTGAGTCTCCAATGTTGAGTAAACCGGGCCTGAAAAAAGGAAAAAAAGAAAAAAAGGAACGGAAGAGTTAACAGCAGCAAGAGACTAAGCCAACAACATGGGGATATTTATGTGAATGAGGTAGAAACACCCGCAGTAACGCAATATCTGAAAGAGAAGATTATGCTGAGTTTATTCATCCAGCTGAGAATAGGAAAACAAGAAATCCGGATTTAGTACTTTTTGCCTTTTGGCTAGACACGCAAACATGCGCAGCCC
>CAESWR010001323.1:17935-28219 GCA_903171835.1 Mullus surmuletus
TTTTTTTTTTAAGGTGACGTGTCTGCCTGTGTGTGGCATGATTCCGGCTGATTCCAACACACAGCAACAGGAGCAGGAGGATATGTAAGGGGCTTATGAAGAACAGAAA
This sequence comes from Mullus surmuletus, assembly GCA_903171835.1. NCBI lineage: Eukaryota > Metazoa > Chordata > Actinopteri > Syngnathiformes > Mullidae > Mullus > Mullus surmuletus. Next base: position 18,045 of record CAESWR010001323.1, read on the forward strand.
TGCAGAGCTCTTTGGTTGTCTGGCTCGGGTTCAGTGTGTTTGAAGCCTCGTGTGCTGCAAGTTGGACTCTTTCAAGAAGCTCTAAGCTGCTGGTGTGTGAAGCAGAGATAAACTTCAAACTTTAATTGCAATCTCTTCCCTGAGAGGAGAGGAGAGGAGGTGGAAGGGATGGGTGGGGGGATTGTAGTGGGGTGTTGGCTGCACTGGTGTGTCCCTTTCCTATAAAAACAGAGTGGATCCGTCCTCTGCATGTCGTCAAAGGAGCTCTTCTGTTAGCTCACAAATGCAAAATGAAATGTCGATGCTTGAAACTGAAAAATTAGCAAAATGTACTCTAAAGCAGTGATTTATCACTGTTCACCAGGGCAGGCAGTGTGTTTCAGCGGAGAGATTCCCCGGTGCTTCATGACACAAGCTTTCAATTTTGAAATGGATTCTTCCTGATGGTGAGATAGAAACAACACTGCTACTATTTTAAAACAACCTCTGCACAGACAGGATCAACCAGTGCAACCGCAGAACACGCGAGCACACTGTGCAGCATTGTTTCTCCGACTTCTACTTCCTCCCAACCTCTCACTGCTCCATTCACTGGTGCACTGAGCGAGCGCCAACAACACTCCCCACGCACCTCTGGGGAAAAAAAATTTCAGACAGATGAAAGTGCGCGCATGAAAGAAGAACACGAAGAGGGCTGGAAGTACAAACTAAGCGAGAGAGTTTTTTCTTTTATCTGTTTTACGCCGTGTCACTTCAATTCAAAGATAACCTCTTTGGCTCTGCAGCCACTCGCCTATCTAATTGGTGTGTTGGAGCGCCGGTGGTGTGTCATTCTCTTAAATCTCATCTGCAGTTGCCAGCAGCCCTTTGATCAAGTTACTACTAGCTTTAACAGCCTCTCAGTAGTGTCGGCCCTGCTCGTCATTGCGCATTAGGCTCTGACACAACCCCAACATTTGGCAGAGGATTTTTTTTTTTTTTCAGATCATTAGTGCTTGGATTGGCTCACTCTGAATGATTAAGATTGCAAACAATAATCAGTCAAATGTGGCGAACCACTTTGGTATACAAGTGAATAAATGAGCAGTCATTTTTAGTACAAAGAAAAAGCTTACCTGTAGGTGTGAAGGTAAAGGATGGCACTGTTGGGAGAAAGAAAAAAGTAAGAATAAATATGATTCATCTTCTTATCCACACACAATTCCTCCCCAGTTATGCTTGGCATTTTGGAAATATTTTACGACTACTCTCTGCTTTTGATCCCCCCCTCAGTCATCTGCGGACCCCAACCGGGGTAAAGTGAGTGTTGAGCCAGCTGCTGATTCCAGTCGTGGCCCGGGCTGTCAGTGGCCTGCTGGGTGGGGTCACACACCAGGGTGATATCTGTTTCTATCTCTCCCACTCACATCGTCACCCACATGGCTCCATTACTCACACTTTGTCATAGAGGGGGGCCCTTTTACAAAACGATAGAAAGAAATACTGCATGTTTGTTTCCATAATGGTTTTCTGGGATCTGTTGGTTACTTTGTTGAGAAGATGCCCTTTGCTGCTGCATATTTTTCACTCTTTAAAATACGATGGAAGGAAAACCAGCTGTTGATGTAACATTGCACCATGCTGGTTCTCATCTAGTCCACTGACTAAAATAATACTTTAAACAAATAAATCTTCAGATAAGCAGCTGCCTTAAGCCTGTAACTGTATCTAAGTGAGACATCTTGGAGGATGATGCTATTGTCACGTCTTCATTTTCACAGTTAATTTATGCAGCCTGTTTCATCAAATCCGAGTATCTCTTTTTAATGCTCAAATGAGCTTAAAGAATTAAGCTTGCGGATGGCTCCTTTATCTTTCTGATAAAAGCCGTTGAGGAGAGACAGATTAACATTTGGTAGGTAAAAGAGTGCGTGACATGTATTAATACAGAACTATATAAAATCCGGTTTCCGCAGATGAAGGGGCTGTCAATCCTAGAGTAGATAGGATTGTTACTGTACAATAACTAGTGAGACTTTGTCGAAGGAGTGTCTTTGTAATGGGTTTGAATGGCTTCCGTCTGAAGAATTTTTCAGAGATGCCTCCAGCGTCGTGCAAGTAACAACCAACGTTGACAGGGTTGTAGATGAATTAACATCACCAAAACAGCACTGTGACTTTGGCATCAGGGAAATGAGCCTTACATACACTACTGCGATATGTAACCAAATACAAGAAACACTAACATACATTGTTGCTACACACACTCCCCCACACACACGAGTCCCACTTCAAGCTACTTCACCCTGTGTGCAGTGTTGCTTCATGTGGTTGAAATTATTCTCTTTTCAAAACACTATCAGTTACCAGTTCCAACAAAGACCTTGGCCTTGTGTGGTCTGGGTGGACTATGGAGGAAGAAACACTTTCTTTTTTTTTGCATCTTCTGTTCATGAAACTCAACATATACAGCGCCTGAGGGGTAACCTCTGTAACCACTGTATTCTCGTGTATCACCTCGCCACAGATCAGTACTAATAACTTCTGTATCACATACTCCCTCTGAACAGCTTCTAATATTAATTATCGTTGGTTAAAAGAATATTGGCTTTAGGGCTGCAATAAAAGATTTTCACTGGTGATTAATTTGTCAATTATTTTCCTGAATAACTGACCCAGTTTTTGGCTGTAATGTTGGAAATCATAAAAAATAGTTAACAGTTGCCAACTAATTAAAAATGAATAATTCCGCTTTATCCCCCCTTTACTTTGGAATGTGTTTTCAGATAAGCAATCAGGTATTTGCAATCAATTTGGACATTGAGAGCATTTTAAAGAAAAAAACAAAACAACAAAAAACATGTTTAGAAGCAGTAATTGACTACACAAGTAAAAGAGCGGTGTAAAAGCCCTGTGTGACTTTCTCATTTCCGCTGGTAGAATGATTGCAGAACATTGCCCAACCCCTGTATTTTCTTTGTGTCAGCTGTAGATTAGGAGCAGCAGCAACGGCTAAGTCAGCCTATTGTCTGTGAATGTCTCAAGGTTGAAGGGTGGATCTCCTCTGACACTGGCAGGGAGCGGTAAAGCTGAGCCCAGGAGTGGGGATGGTGCAGGTAGCACTCACAGGCAGCAGCTGCACAGCCCAAGGCCATGTATTTAGTCACCCCACACATGAACGCGACTCATTGAGAAAGGCTAATAGCTTTCTTTATACTCTTAACTATTGTGAGTAGAGGATGGGCATGTCATGAACCATGTCGTTTTGACTCAAGTCAGGTAAAAACCTACCGTGCTACGTTGTGGCTGAAATGCAGCAAAGAACCGGGGACAGGAATTTTGGTTTTTTCAAAACATATTATAAGTATGAAAAGAATAGCTTCAATGTTGTTTGACTCCATATAAAAAGGCGTTGCTCCAGAAGCACAGGAAGGCTTCTTCTGGCATGTGAAAATGTCAGCGTGTCCTTGATACTGAAGAATGATGGCAAGAAAGTCTGTGTTTTTCTTAGCACAGTCAGAGGGGAGTCGCTAAAAGGGGAGTTGTTGGACCTTCGAATGTACTTTCACCAAAAACACTCTTCAGACACCCGAACAGCATCGGCGTGTCAGAAGAATGAAAGAGGAATAAAAGTTATCTTTATGCAGCACTCTCAGTGGGAGATCACATCTTAAAGTACTGTACTGGAGATTTCACCTAGAACGCTCTACAAAGACTTCTCTCCATTTGTGACAGGGATGATGTGAGATGGGTTGACAGCATCGGAGATGAAGGAGGATGAAAGGGTTGGAATTCAAACAGAAAACAATAGAGCGCCACCTTCATAAATAATGCGCTGCAATTTCTCAACAATTTGTGAGGAAAAAAAAAAACCTCTAACCTCAAACGAGTGTTGAGGGTAAAAAAAAAGATCTAAAAATCTGTAGGCTGTATTCTCATTACTGTGAATCATGCAATGTTGTGCTGACCCTTGCGTATGCCCGCGTAGCTGCTGGAGAGGCCGTTCCTCTTCTTCCTGTGTCTGTAAAGCCAGATGCTGAAGACCATGAGGATGATCCAGCAAGCAGCCCCGATGCCTGCTATAAAGGCTGGCTGCTTGACCACGTCGGAGATCTGCTGAGACAGGGGGTTCTGTTCATCCATGGCCTCGGTCATCCGCCCGGACGCATCTGAGGATGAGTGGGGATACAAAAGCAGGATTAGAGGGGAAGAGGAGAGTTGTGCTGGAACAGCAAGGTGACAACAAATATCAAGTGGAATTAAATGTGAAATATATCTAACTTATTGTCCGCTAAAATGATATATATATGAGCATTACTCTTGATCCTAATGCACAGATCTCAGTCAGTGGGGTGATGGAAACAGTCATTTCTCTCTGTTATCACAAAGGCTTTCTTCACAAATCCCAGTCAATGGCAGGTGAGAAACAACCGAGCGAAAAACGCCTGATGGAATGTGGATAGGAAAACACGGCGAGGCAACGTTTATTCTGATGCAACGGTGGTTTCATAATCATATAAATAAATTCAATGAGATCATCCTCACAACACCACACCACAGTAATTAGCAAACCGAGGCACATCTGTGGTGTGAAAGCCTTGAAGCTGTTTCTGCTGTGAAATGCTCTGGAAAGGCACCGTCTGTGTGTCTGCTGACAACAAACCGGCTCTCGATCTGCTTTTCTCATCTGTCTGCTCTCTCCGCGTTTCTCCCTCATGCGTGATACATGAAAGACCTCTCCGAGTTGCCCCACCCCGTCCTCCCCTACCCCCCTCGCCATTCTGAAATTTCTTCATGTTACTTTGTCTCTTATTCTCGGCTCTTTCATGTCGGAGCCGCTCGCTTCTATCAACACTCAGCCAAAGGCAAAAATGCTTCCCCAAAAGAAACGCCCTCCCATCACATCCATCTGTCTTTCTGTCTTGTCGGTCTTTGTCTCACTCTAGCTGGGTCCTTGTCTCTATTGCCTCTGTCTCCTCAATTTGCGACTCTGTCTGGCCGGATGAACGGAGCACGCCGATGTGACTAAGCAGCCCACAAGGGACTGCACAGGTATCTAGGCTGGAATGACGCATGCAAGCTCCGGGTGTGACAAATGCATTTGGGTGAAGCACTGGTCCCTGAGGCGCATTGTTCCACTCCAGCGTTGGAACATGGCAACAATCACCACAGGAACTCTTCAAGTGAGAGAAATTGTATCAGTCACAGCCGATGCTTCCTCATGCCCATCCCAGCCCACTCAATCACACATTTAAAACCAGATGGAGTTTTCCCTCCCTCCGCCTTATTCTGCTCTTCGAGTGTTTTGCATCCCTCTCTTGAGTGGAATAAAACTGTCAAAATGTGTCACAATATTTGTCTATCCAGACTAAAAGGACACAAAAACAAGGAGTAAATTATAACAAGTAGCCCTGGCGCGGTCACCACTGTTTCTTAGAATTAATAACATGTCAAGTCTGAGCCCAGAGTGCAGGATTCATTATTGCTTTTTTGTTGTTTTGGAGCGGGAGCAGAAAAACACTGCATCCTTGACTGGAGAGTAGAGCAGGGCAGGGCGGCTCAACGGCTCTGCCACACAGGAATTTAATGTGCCTGCGTTGATCGCCTTGCCAGCTACTGTCGGAAAAAGCCAATTCAGTCTGCACAAACATTGGACATGGTAGACTAGCACTCTGAAGGTTCCCCGTCATTCAGACTTCTCATGACGCTGATGTTGCAGTAATGACGAACAATTACCGTTTGTAAAGTGCTGCGGTTGATAATGGAGCAAAAGGCAGGCAGAGGCTTGAACCTGTCCGTTACTACATCCAAAGGAATTACATAATTGTCTGTTTACTTCGCTGAAAGTCGTTTTACTGGAAAACTCTTAATTCGAGATGACTGGATTAATGCCATCATTATCTGTCACATGACTGGGTTTCAGTCCGCTCGCAGGGGTTGCCAGAGGAGACATGAAAGCCAGACAAAATTAATCTCAACATGATAACTATCTAGAGGGCTTTTTGATTCCTACTCACCAAGCTGAAAGTAGGTGACGTCGCTCTTGACGCCCGGGCCCGCCCCGGTGCTGGCTGCTACCTCCACGCTGTAGCGGATCCCCGGGGCCAGACTCGGAATCAGCACGGAAAAGGTTGAGCCGTCGACTGTGCGGTTGATGTGGTACCTGCTCTCGTTCCCCAAGCACCAAATCTACCGTAACAGAGACAAAGAGCATGTGGAGAATGAAACAACATTACCAGGGCTTTGTGACAGCACTCGCTTTGGTAGCTGCCACCAATCTTTGTCCCTGTAATTGGTAAGTGCTGCTGTTGCTGGATTTCAGCACGCCGTGGGTATTGTGTTACGTTACTGAGGTAGGAAAACATTTTACAACATGGCTTTCTGTTTTACAGGCTGCACCGAACAAAGAGTCAGTATTAGCTAAAGGTAGCCATAACATGTCTCAGTGTGGCCTTAAACCCATGAAAAAACAAGTGGGGATCAGTAATCGGTCCCATAACCCAATTTCAGGAGAAGCAGGAGTGTTGTCACTCCCGGGAAGGATAGAGGTCGCCCAGGGTGGGTCACAAAGAGAACTATACATAGACTGCAGCGTGAGGCCTGTAAACGTCCACATCCTGAGTCCCGGACATTCTGCTTTCTTAAACCCCCACCTCCTCCCACTGGTTAACTAGGTTAGCCTATGAGCTTTATTGGGATTGAACTATATACTATGTTTGCACTTCTAAAAAGGAACTACAAAGCCAACGAGATTTTTTGTGTATCTTAAAAATTGCGGTGAGCAGGAGCACCGCTAGGGACCTGGAGCGGTAATGAGCAGGGAACACTCTCACGCTGGACTTAAAAACCATGAAATTACTCTAAAGCCCATCACCAGAAAACATTTACCTGGAAAATTAACAGTGGCTTATTTTTTTATTTTCCCCTCCACCAGCTCTGCCTCATCTCGCCGGCTGCTGCTAACCTATATTCCCGGTGACACAAAAAGGCTTTCCAATTAAAATACAGGACCTCCACAGAATAATATATGAGATGGGAGCCCTGTCCAAAGTAAGGCCATTTACTCAAAGAGCGTATCTTATCAAGTTAGAGGGAGAAAAGGGGATTCGCACAGGTGGTATAGGCTGAAGGATGACTGGAATTATAATGGAGGCCTGTCTGCTTGTTCGTCCCTCCGTAGTCATTTTTATAGCCTTTTGTCCTCCACTCTGTTCTAATCTCTAATACACCCTAAAACAGGACAGATCTCATATTCTAAACGGAAAATAATATGAGCAATTTTTAATATCATGTATACGATTTCCCGGTCCCAGTGGCAGCACAAGATTTTGTATTTGAGATAATAATTCACTATATGTTTAAGATCTAACAGTTACAAAGACTACAGTAAATATAATGTACGTATATATTAATAATTGAGAAAAATGTCAAAATATGACCACATTTTTATACCAAGCGGTAAAAAAAAATACAGAATTTCTCATGAATCCTGTTATGCAATATTAAAGATGTAATCTCCACCAAATAATCTTTTCAGGGCCCACAGATACTAAGCCTTTATGCAGCACATGTTGCTCCACTATAAATTGCAGAAAGATGTAAGAGTCTATTTATTCCACCAGATGGCACTGTTTCACAACAGTTTCAATCAGTTGGGCTGCTTTTGACTGCTTTCAGTCCTAGTCTTTGATTCTGTCTGCACATAGTGGAGGACCGTGAAGGAGTCTACAAAGGTGCGCCTCATCCAGGCATACATTTCCACATCTGTGCCGTGTCTCTTCCGTGTTATCTGCTCAGTCTGCATCCATGTTTGTCTCTCCTTTGTGTCTGGGTTGCATAGAGTAGTGAGTCCCACATACACCTGAGGTTGCTGCTGGCTGGGATTTTTTTCATCTTTGATTATTTTTGGTTACCTTGTACTCCTGGACCACCCCATTCTGCTCCTCTTCTGGAGGGGGTTGCCAGGAGACCACAATGGTGGTCCCATTGTCCCCGCTTTCCGTCACTGTAACCTCGCGAGGAGGGGCACTGGGGGCTGATGGGGGTAGACAAAAGAAAGAAAAACACACCTTCATACATGATACATTTTTCTCTCTCAAATGCTGCAGCTTTTCCTGATCTCCCTTCATCACTTTTGGTTTGTCTCTGCATAATGCTGAACCTGAGGTGAGAACAAAGAACTAATGATCAAAATTAGAATGCTTTTATCTGAAAACTGTTAATTTTAAGTGCAAGTTCTTTTGTGGGAGCAAAAAAAATATTCATTCGGGGATTTATTTTTTCCTCACAGGGAGTTATGATGGGGTGTATGGGGGAGTTTGACCCTTCGCTCTCGAGTGATTTGACTGGCAAAATTATAAACGTGACATAAAAGACAATCACAGTGTGAAGCGAGAGCTATGAAAACGGACCATTCCTTTTTTGCATAGGCAAATACAAACATGCTTAGAGCTCCGAAAAACAATTATCAACAAAAGTGGGAACAAAGGAGAATCCAGCGGAAAAAGATCAAAACACTCCCACACATGCAACACACACAGGCACGCACTCCCCAGTAAACACTGCTCCACAGTAAACACTCTCGCACTCACATTTCTCTTAACCGTTTACTACAGATTAAAAATTTGCAGTTGGATTTCAACCAAACCTCAGGAGAGTGCCACAGCCACACCCTATGAAAAATTAGAACAACGCTTTGGTGTTGTAAATGGCTTTCCATACGGCCTTTTAAAACGCCGAACATCCACACTTGCACGCTTGAATGTACCACATTTTAAAATAACATAATCCTTCCCGTTGCTCGCTGTGAACAGCTGTCGAGCGCTCTCACACATGCAAGCTGTGCACATAAAATTGTGCAAACATGAAAACATGCATGCACTCGGTCACACCAGCACACACGCCTCCTCCCCACCTTCCTCCAGTGTCTTGCCAATTTTGACATCGCTGTCGGTTCCCTGGAACTCGTTGAAGAAGGGGCGGACTTTGAATTCGTATGTGACTCCCTTGCGGAGCTGTGGCACAACAGTGCTGTCCTCCCCAGGGGTGCGAACCTCAAACACAGCCCACTCGCTTCTCGCCTGCCCCTCTGGAGAGGGCCTGTACATCACCTTGTAGCCTTGGATGTACTGCGACTGCTGCTCCACCTAGTGAACGGTAGGAAAACACAGTCAGTGTCATCTTGATCTGATCAGGCAGTTCACAGTTCGCAGTGGAAATGTATTCACTAATTCAGTAGATTGCAGCATTCCCTGACATCCATAGATCTTCACAACTAATACAGCAGGCCTAGGGTCAAATGGTGTGTGAACTCATCACATCACCCTGCTGATTACCCATCCACATCTACATCTACATCTACATCTTTCTACTCAACTGTCTGTCTATGCGCCATTTGGAGCAGCAGCGATTTGTGCAAACCACAGTATGAGGTCATTGGCCAGAGGTTCCTCTAAGTCTGGAGCTGGTTAAATAGGGCTCAGGCTCCCAGAACAGCCCGTCTCATCCTGTCCTGCTCTCTAGAGTACTGAGTGGCTGCTGAAGTCAAAGAATAAGTGGGAAAGGGGACCTTTATGCGGAGTACCGGGAGTCAACAGCATAATATGCGGAAGGCAATTTTTTCTGTCCCAAAATAAAGAAGATAATTGGAACTGATTTGTCTGTTAGTTTTATCTCAGGGTAATTAATGTTGCTTTGAGATTCAGAATGTTTAGAGGAAAAGAATAACCACTAACCAGTATTCAAATATCCCTAAGAGTCCCTGTGGAAAGCAAGCAGCACTAGCTTGTAAAGATTTTAGTGATTTCTTTATCCCTCCCCCATAAAATAGGCTGCCGGCTCAGGTGGTCTTCATTAGGCTGAAAACTGTGCTTCCATTTACCACAACACAAAGGGAAATGTAAAAACCGAGAGATTCCACATTGGGAATAGATTTAACCCCACAAAACAAGGAAACCGTGGCGCTTAACTACAATGTCAGTCTTAGTCATGTCATGTGTTTTCCTGAAACATTCCAAGGAGACAGGGTAACTGGGCAACACTGTTTTAAATCAGTCTTGACATGTCAGTATCCTTTTTTACCCCTTCCGATTCCCATTCATCACTTGCTTATGACACTTCATAATACCTGGGAATGTAGGGGTGGCCTTCTGTCAAAAGACAAAGCTTGCTGCATGTGCTTTCAGTGAAAAAAAAAA
>CAESWR010001323.1:29119-48607 GCA_903171835.1 Mullus surmuletus
CCCCCCCCCCTTAAAAAAAGACAACCCTCACCTTGTGTTTTCACAGCATCAGTGATAGGACTAGGATCACTCAGCCCATAGGCATTGGCTGCCCGTACTAAGAAGAGGTAGACTGCACTGGGCTTCAAGCCCTTGAGTACAAATGACTCAGTTTTCACATGCTCTGCCAGGGTCTGCCAGCTGCTCCCTGATGCATGACTGCAGGCACACAAAAGATAAAACAGGTTTTGATGAGACAGTGCAAATAATCAAATTTGCATATTTATCGATGGGCCAAGCTGATCAATCTTACCTGAAGGCCTCTATGACGTAGGAGGTGGGGGTGGCTCCAGCATTAAGATTGGGCTTCCAGGAAAGAGTGACAGAGGTTCGACTAACATCAGTCACCTCAGGTTTCGAAGGGGCGCTGGGGATCAGGTTTGGGTCTGTGGGTCTGTTTGGCTGAACCGCAATGCCAAACTCTGAATGTAAAAGAGGGAAGGAGAAAACAACAGGGGAGAGAAAAAGAAGTTAAGGGCCATTTTCTAAAACATAAAAATAAAAAAACAAAAATTTAAACAGCAGCAATTACAAGAAAACTACTGCTGGCTAACAAAATGGGAATGGCTCACCTTGGACTTCCAAATAGGCTTTCCATGAGGCCTCGCCACTAGGGGTGGAGGAGATGCAGGTATACATGCCAGTGTCTCCAAGCTGGAGGTAGACAGGCAAACATGTTTTGTGACATGGAAATGATTCCATGAGTGATCGTTTCCAGAACTCCAGATATCTCTCTCTGCCTCCCTCTCCCACTTTCTCGTTTTGCCTCCTGCTATTTTCCCTCACCATGGCTGCTCTCCCTATTGACATTCTGACACAGTCTGCAGCATGCAGCTGTCATTGCCTGATAATCTCAATATCATCTCTTTCATTGCAGAAACTGGGGGGGGGGGGGGCAGCTGGAAAGGCCAAGTGACACACTATTCCTAGTCAGATGGAAAAGATTTTCACAGGATCACTGACTAATTGGAGACCTTTTTCCTTTACCTTTAAGAACCAAATATGGAAGTGGCTGGTGTGGTGATCTTAAGATGCATGTTATACAACTACTCGTATACCTGTAACAACTGTTGATGTTTACAAATATATTGTGAAATAATTTTCCTACACCTGCATCCACATAGATCGTGACAGATATCAGTCTGCTGTGCCAAAAACTTTTCATGTACAGTGCAGTAGTTCATGGGAAAATAGAGCAGAGGATCTCTACAAAAAATCTTGGATCAGTACCTGCATCTGGACCCAGACCAAAAACAAATCAAATGCTTCTTGGCTCATGTCCTAGATGTGCTCAAAACTTAACTGAAATCTGTTGACAAGTTTCTAAAATATTCCACAAGTAACTAAACTGACAACATAAATCTGTTGGCAAAGGTAAAGACATACGGTAGATTTTCACAGCACAATTTTTCTTTTCTTTTCAAATGCCTGCACTGTCAGCTACATTCAGAGTTAATGTGTGAGAAAAATAATTCTGCGGTGGTCCGTTGGTGAAGCGCGGTGTTCTGAGGGCTGCCGGCATGTGTGTGATCAAAATAAATCGAAAAGTTAAGTTATTTGAAAAAGTGAGAGAATATGTAGTGCCAATAACCCTGAAGGTGTATTTTCTTTCTTTCTTTTGTTTTAAATGTATTGAGTCTCTGTAGCACAAGCAGGGCCCCACCTGAATAAAATAAATTACCTCTTGTATCAAAAACATCTTCATTAAAATGGTGTCAGGGAGAAATGACAAGTTCATTAATGTAAAGTGCCTGCGGAGTTGACTACAGTAGAAAAAGGGTCCAGACGCATCCCCTGCATGCCTCTCACTAGCAGGCCAATCGCACCGCAATCTCCTAACCACAAGACATCCCAGCATCCGTCACAACGCCACAAACTGACGCGAACTCTGACCCCGTTACACCTCCATCTGGAAGACACGTCAGCACCCCCGTCTTGTCTTTCCCTGCGAGTGTGTTCCGCGTCATGCCGCGTGCCGCCTCTGATGCGCACACATATGCTCGCTCGCACACAACGGCGCACACGCAACCCACTGTGCCTGCTGATTGACAGGAACTGCAGACTGTTCGACTTCACAGACTCCATTTCAAACCCGCGACAACTGACTGACAGCCCACTGAGGCTGGTTCCTGGCAGGGAACACATGGTTTATTTACCAACCAGCGGGGGTTTGCCTAGCGTATTATGGAACGATATGGACAACTTTGAAGTTTATTTGAAAGGATTTAGACATTAAAGACTAGCATAATAGAAGGTATCTATCATAAACATAATTATATTAGAGAAAAATTAAATGCAGGCTCATGCATTTATACTCGGCTACAAATTAAGTCCACCTGCTGTTAAAAAGGTCACCTTACCTTTGCATAGCGTATCTGCAGTGCACCTGTCTCAAGCTGCTTGACCCTGGAGTCATGTGTGGACACCAGTACTCCATCCTTCCTCCACAGGATGGTGGGCGTGGGATTACCCGATGCGACGCAATTGAGTATGGCCGTGCCATCCACGGCGACTGTCTGATTGGTCGGGCCCTGGCGAATAACCGGTGGCGGGCGGTCCGACACAACTGTGGAAGGAGGAAGTAGAGAGAGAAATCAAGAGGAGAAATGGAGGAGGATGTGGCAATGTGAAGCGGGGAACAAAAGACAATTACAACCAGGCTTTCGTGAGGAAATACACACAAAAAGAAGAGAAAACAGTGAGAATCTGACAAACAGCATGTAACAATGTAAGCATGCGTAAGCGGCGAGGGTAGTGGGAGTGGAATTAAATCGAATTTCAAGAACTGGAAGCAATTTTCTAATCATTCAGCAGCAGGAGTTGAACCGAGCCAAATAAAAGCAGCGTAATTAAAATGAAACAAGCTTCAGATACTTCAGTGTTCTCGCTGCAGCTCTACCAGACGCCTGGCATTACACATACAAACACTCGTGGCCAACAATCCGCTGGCCCATCCCCCAGCCATGAAAAAAAAAAGAAAAAAGAGAAAATGCTTAAAAAACATCCCGCCAGGCCAGACAATGTTGTTTGCATGAGGATGTTGAAACTCCACCTCCCAGCCTGCCGGTCTGAACCCCGGGTGCTCAACCAGGACAAAGGGAGGGCATGTATGTGCTAGACATAAAAAGGATGTAACACAGGAGAAATGGAAAAAGGGGAGAAGACTTAAATTATGTGCACTCAATATTTTTTCCATTTTATTTGGTCTCCTCTGTGTGATTTATTGTGCTGCTGCCTCCCACTGATTATTATTATTATTCACGGCACTATTGATGACCGCCGGTGTCACCCCCACTGATTTACTCCCAAGTCACATTCTGTTAGGAACAATCAAATTAATACCTCAGACAGTGTAAAGACAACACATAATGATGTATGTATGTGTGCATAGATCCTCAGAAACACGCTGTGGTGTAATCTCTTGGCCACTTTGTCTTTGCTTTTGTGCTGGGGATGGTGCAATTACTAAAACACTGTCAGCATGACCTGTAATTACCAGATCTGCCTGCGGAGTAGTGGTGGCCTCAGAGCGGCCGGCTCACTTTAATAACTGTTATTATTATCCAGAGCGAAAGACTGAGAGAGAGAGAGGGAGAGAGAGAGAAGGAGATGGAGCATACCATTGTAGGCCAGAAATGAAGAGGGACATTTGTTAAATGGAGGGATGAATCTAGGTGTGTCATAGACAAAATAATAGCTGCCCCGATCTCTGTGGGAATGGGGGGAATGAAGCCAAGGCTAGTCCAGGCTGACAGGGATTGGCTAGCAAACTAATTAGAGGACCCAATCCAGACCTCACCACATAGCCACAGTCTTCCAATGGTAGACAGCAGCAAGCCAGCCATGGAATACTGAAGGACACATTAGCCAGTGTGAAGCCGGCAAAGCCAAAGCCTGAGCCATGGTCTGGGTGCACAGGCACCAGAGAGTCTCTACCTCTGACAAGAACACATTGAACAGGCCAGACCAAACCTCACAAACCTCAGTTTGGATATTAATATGCTCTGCAGCACGGCCACAGTATTTCAGATGAACAACATTATCCTCGTGAGCCAAAGATTATCTTAAATACCACTCAATCCACTCAAGTTTTCTTTCAATGAGCCTCAAATTCATCCAGAGGCTTTGCTATATGCAGAAGCCTTTTTCTTTTTAAAAAAGGGAAGGTTGCTCACCGTCTGTGACCTCAAGCAGAGCCTTGGTGATGACACTTCCAGCAATGTTGAGTGCCTGGCAGCTGTAGTATCCAACGTCTGAACGCTCAGCATCCGTGATGGTCAAATCCCCAGTTTGGGATACAGAAAATCGGCTAGATGGTTGTGGAGGCTGGTAGGAGAACAGCAGGTTCTGAAGGGATAAAAACAGCTTTTAAATCTTCAGTTTCACAACATTGACATAATTTTCAGATAATTGTAAGCTGTGAATTGATTCAACACATTGGAATGAAAGCTCAGGATATTTTGACTACCTGGCTGCCTTCCCGCTGCCAAAAAATGGCTGGCTGTGGATTACCAGTTGCCTCACACTGGAAGGTAACAGTTCGGCCTACGCCAACCACCTGGTTCCTTGGTCTCACCACAAATGCCGGGGGCACTGGAGGGCAGCCACGAGAATGGTTAGCCATTGGATAAACAAACAGGTAATAGTATAAATTGTACTTTTCAGTTATTAGTGTTACAAGTGATCTGTTTTATTTGAATAACAGACAAGAAATTTGAACAGTGCTTTGGGGGCTACACTTAAAACTGGCTCTATATCAAAATTCTGCCTGATGTGCAAAGCAGATTCAACTGTGTGCTGATACAATTCTAAATCCAGGCATATTATAGATCTAATGAATAGAAAAAACAAAGGTTCTTCTTTTTGCTCCCTCATTTGCATAGGCAAGGGCATGGACCATTAAAATTTACATGGAAATGGGGAATACATTTGAGCCATCTGTCCATGCTGACACCCTCCAACAGCACAGGCTTCCACCCGACGCAGCATCCATGCATCTTAATGACAAATCCAGTGGTGTCATAGCCCAATGTCATCTAGGCCCTGACTGGGCCTTCCTTTTTTAATCGGCCATCTTTGTGAGGAGACAACCTAATGTGAAAGTCCAGAAGCAGGGCAGCTAGCACTGTTGGATATAACCTCAAAATAATATGCACCTGAAAACATTTTAATCATTTTAGAGGGGCAGCGTATTGCATGCTGAAAACCAATCTGAAAACTGTCATTTGAAATACGGACATAATTTGTCCATGAATTAGACAGGATGGTTGGCAATGCATAAAAAGGGGGACGGTAATAGAATGAAATGATGCAGCTTTACCTTGGAGGCCCAAGCTGAGCATATTTTTTACCCATTAATGTCCTTTTGTCACTGTTGCCCGTGACAACAGAAACATGAGTGCTGATTGGAAGGTGGAGAGGTGATGGGAGGAGGATGAAGGGGGGCTTGTGACAACTTCCTGTCTCTGTCAGGGCGGTGACTAGGTGACGGGTGACGGGTGACATTTCAACTTACCAGACACAACTAAAAAGGAAACAAAAACAGAAAAACAAAATCTCAATGATGAATAAATAAATAATAAGCAGCATGACACAAACAGGAGAGATAAAGAAAATAACAATGAGATGTACATGAGAACAGATATTCATGATATTTATTATTTAATGAACAAAAGGCAGGTCGTATTTCTTCCGCGATGCAACCCCCAGAGACAACATGATCCGCACATCTAAGAATAATTAGTGAGGATAAGGAAAGCATTAAAATCACACACACACTCAATAATCTGTAAAGAGATCTGATTGAAAATTCCTTCTTGGTCGTAAAACAAAGACACGGACATGAAATATGTTGGACTGTGCCAAAGCAAATGACAAAGAACAAACATAGATGCCATGAAATACAAGAGACAGATGTTTAATGCTTTGCAACATCATGCTGTTTATTTTTTTCCCCTTCTCCTCCCAGGTGCTGTGTGAAGGTGAACTTCCCTGCACCCTTAACGAGATCTGCACACCCAAAGGACCAGCCACCTCAAACACTGACTTGCAAATGTGAAACTGGCCCATAAAAAATACAAGGTGAATGTTAACTGTCACACTCTGGCCATAAATCTCCCTCAGCCAATCACTCACCTTATCTAATCTGTCTGCCTCAACGGCTCCCACGGAAACATAAATGCTGTCAGTCAGAGTAATGGCCCTGCCCCTCCACCCTCCCCCAACCTATCGCTGGCCTTTAAAATGCAGATAAGATTCACATCAAACGCTCCCAGAAGAAGATGCTCAGCGCTGTTTAAATGTGAGAGGCCCACTATCACGGGAACACGCATGCACCCTCTGCCCACCCCCCACACAACACCTACAGACGTCCATTCATGTGTGTCTTAGCCTTTAATTGGGTAACTCTACCTCCCCAATGTGGCTGTGATCACAGTTGTGACGGACCTGGAGGGAGAGGTGAGTCTTAAATCTGACCAGGCTACTTTGTTGTGGGATTTCTGCAAGCTTACAGAGCAGAGGAGAGCCTCTATCAATAATCTGATCAGAGAAGCTGAGGGTGAAGGGAAAAAAAGAAAAAAGCATCTGAGCATTGTGGCCTCCAGCCCAGAAGGAGGCAAGCTATGCAGTATGTACCACTGGCGAGATATTAATGGGGATTTGAGTAGCGCTGCTGTGCGCTGGGACTGATATCAACACCAGAGAAAGGCTGCATGTGGCGGATTTACCGTGATTAATACATAAGTCCCAGTGGGGGGTGGGGGGGATTGGGTTCTGTCGCATGCTTTAAATGGTCCACCCTGCTCTGACAGTCTGCATACTGTACTTCTGCTGGCCACTCACAACTTTGTGTGACTAAGCATCTATTTGATGGTTAAGAAAAACCATTTGCGGAGATGCAGAGATAGAGCAGCACAAAGCATCAATTGAATATGTGGTCGCCCAACTACATTTTGGTATTTATCATCACTGAAGCTGCACACAGACTGCTGACAAGAAAGTTCCTCTGATTCTTGGCACTGGTTCCAAGTCTCCTTCCAGACCCTTTACATGGGTTATTAGCAATGCTGCTCCAGGGACTACCATTCCATTCAAGGCCTTTCTACACATAAATCACTGCTAACAGCAAGCTTAACCAGCCAGGGAGAGAAATAATTCTTCTACATTCTGAATTTTGTCCACTGGTAAGGTTTAATTAAGAAAAGACTGCATAAACATTATCTAGCAGCACCAGACCCACATCAAAACCACCTTTGTCTGGTTCTTGAAACTTTAAAAACACGCTAGCTGTCCATGCTCACACCATTTAATAGCTGACATCTCACTTCTACGGTCCGACACGGCTTCGGTGGATGCTTTTACGATAAAAACTATAAACAGTGTTGGTGACTTGGCCAATTATGTGTTTTCTGTCATCGATTAGTGTGAGATTTCACTTGACATATTTATAAGTCCAGAGGAGGTGTAGCAGACTGACACATGTGTGAGACAATAATTCACTGATTCAGTTAGTAACAAGAGCGGAGCACATTGGAAGAAAAACAGCCCAGGGCGCCACCCGCACAGTGTCTACATTGTTCACTGACAATCTGACGGTGGAGGGTGTGAAAATCCCCTTCTGTCCATGCAGAGATGGATTCCTTAGTTCAGCTTCCCAACAGGGCTTCAGTTTGAGGGACAGTATATTCAATATTGTGCCTTGTTATATCGCTAATATCGCTGCTGAGACACTGCCCCCACCCCACACCCTGTTTGTAAAGAGAAAGAGATATGATCTAATTAAATTTATCTTGTTTTATCCTCTACTTATCCATCAGCTTTTGTTTGCCAGAAACGTGTGCTCAAAGAATATTTACATTAACTCCACTTAGACTCAGAAAAGTCAAATTATGCATTTTGTGGTGTTACTCTCCCTGCCAGTAGCTCACGCCAGCTTAAGTTATACAGCTCAGCTGCTCAGTTGTTCTCATGTGGTGGCTCAGCAATATTGCAGTCCTCTTCACTCCTGATACAGAGTGACAGCGTTGCCCACTAAACCCACAGGCTAAACTGCTGTCCCCCACATCACTGTTGTCTTCACTACGCCAGCATCATCTTACTACCTATACGTCGTTTCTTGCCTCTTTGGCCTGTTTGGAACCTACAATTACCCAGCTTTTCTTTCCTTTCCTGTGCCCGCATCTGTAATTAGAAGCATGTCATTTCCGGGCGTGGGACTGCGGCCTTGCTTGTCTCTAATTAGCTGGACTACTCAGTGCCCACAGCCTCCCTGCCCTCCTCATGTCCTGAGCTGCTAGAGGCTTTGGAACCCGTCGAGCAAATGGAAGTGATTTGAAGGAGGGCTTGGCATCAGTTCAAGAGTAGAAGGGAAGGATTCTGATGATTTATGTGATGCTATTACAACTTTCACCTGACATCACATGTATTTATTTGACTTTTTGTGCATTTCTCTCCATTTATTTTGAGCAGGCAGTCGGTACTTCACGAAGGCAAACAGGGAGTTGGCCTGTGTTCAAGACATTTCATTTCCGCTGAAGACCAGGGGGGTGCGCCTGTAATATGGTTCTAATCCAGATGAGCATCTTATTGAACCAGTTCATCAATGCTGTTCCCTTTCATTAGCTGAGCTTTCATCAGGGATTTGGAAACAGTGAAAAAAGGCAATAAGAAAAGTAGATATATTGATGGCATATTGGCAGATGTGCCTAATCTTGCTCCTCACACCAATTTTAAAGATCGCTGTCTTGTGAAGAAAATCAGGAAATAAATCTACGGGGTAGCCATGTGAAGATGAAGTATCTGTTTGCGCATGGGGGCGTGGGGGTATAGAATTTGCTTGTCTCTTTATATCTCTGCTGCAATGACTGCTGGGAGTGACATTAATATGACTGACCTCACCACAGACTAGACCCCCCTGCCACCCCCCCATACTTCTATCCTCTTCACCACAATCACCCCCCCCAGTCCCAATTCCCAACTCGTTCTGCATCAGTGGTGAGCCGCCAAAGACCAACACTGTCCTTCCAACCTCTGTGCGGAACCTTCTCCCGCCTCCCTCTCTTCTCTCACCCAACTCCCAACATTCCCATTAGTTTGGCGTTAAATGGCCCCTGTGTTCTTCTGAATCTCAGGAGGCTTATGGGGTGATCCCAACCCCCAGTTCCTCTGAATGGTTTCTTTCTGAATGTTCACACTCTGTGACAAGCTGCTTTATATTCTAACTGTGTTAATAAGACGTCCAATGGCGAGTGCCACCAGAGACACATAGATATTCCGTAGGTCCACAAATGGTACTGTAAGTCCTAAAACATGGAAGTAGGCTGCCCCCCGGAGAAATGCCACTTGTATAGGGCAAATGAAATCGATTGCAGAGTTGAACTCCCATGTGCACAGCTCTATAGCGGTTATAGATTTTTGCATTTCATTTTATTAGAAATCAATCTCCTAATTGAGAGAGAATTGTTGAAAGAGATGACCGTGTAGTACCAAAGCCCAAGGCTATTATTGCAATGTGGCTCAACAAAATTGCATTTAAATGAAGCTGCACAATAGCCTGAAATAGAATTTAATTTAGAATGAACCAACAAAATGGCGGTCAAAGGGACTGTTAATGGACCAGATTGCGTGAAGTGTCTTACCGTGGACGGTGAGGGTGGCCGATGCCTCCGCCTTGCCCACCATGTTTTCTGCCACGCAGGTGTAGGAGCCGACATCAGCTGAGGTGAGACGACGGATCTTCAGGGTGTGGTCCTCCCGAATCTCATACCTTGATTAAAGCACGTATTCAAGCACAGACTCTGGTTATGCAAAGCTTTTGCCAACTCATGTCTGCTGATGTGGATGCAAACAATGCATCAAACAAAACCAGGTAAAAAGGTGAGGGAGGACGTTATTGTGAGATTAAAGGTGAGGAGTACATGAGTCATACCTTCCTTTGGGTAGATCACCGTCATCTTTCCTCCAGCGCACAGTGGGAACTGGGTCACCGCGGGCTTCACACCTGAACTCTACACTTTGGTCCACCAACACTACCTGGCTGCCAGGCCGCCGAACAAAGCTGGGACGCTCTGCACATATACAAACAATTGGTATAATTCGAAAGCACCAAGTAGCAAGTCTAAGTCATTAAATCTGCAATTTGATTTTCTCAATTAATTCTGGCTTTACTATTTACAGACAGACTTTGAAGCTAAAATTGAAATTACATTCAAAATCGAATGAGCACAGAAGGGAGATTAGTATAAATTGCTTTGTTATAGGGTCCTCCTCTATGCAATAAAAGAGAATGAAAATAAAGAAATGTAAATTGACCCAATTTAATTTGAAGCATAGTGACAGTTTTACAATCAAGACTTCAATCGCGCTCAAGAGACTTAATTAAAAGGAGACAAGACACTGTAAAGCCCTTACACAGGTTACTCTAACACGGTCTGTTGTCTCTTTAATCCAACTGACCACTTTCATTCTTGAAGCAGCACTGGTTTAGATGTCACTCTGCACTGAACAATGGCCCCATTCCATCAATTGCCCCCATGAGCCACGTCAGTGGGTGTACATGAACAATAACATACCCTAGGTGTGACTCAAAGGACTGAATGCAACATCATTATTGTTGGGTCTACCTGTGCTTTACTCTCTTTAATATGTAAAAATGTCATCTGTAACCTTCAGACTTGGACCCTAAAACTAACCATGGTGTCTTGTGATTTCTGGCTTTCTACGACACGTTTGAAGTCTTTCAGTATTATTTTCCCCTCTGTGCAATATTATTTATTTTTATAAAGCTGAATTTGTTGTTGTTACAACAGATTACATGAGGTCTCTAAGGAGAAGAGGAGAAGGATGTGAAAAAGCGATGATAAAAATCAACAGCCTGAACATGCTCTATTCCTGGGACATGGAGCACAGGGGTCAGAGGTCACTCATGGTGAAATAGGGTGCAGCTGGTCAGAGGAGAGAAGCCGCTAGTGTCAGCGTGGGATTTCTGGTTAAGTGTGAGATTGGAGGTCATCTCACACTCTATCTGATAAAGGTCAGTGACACCATTTAGTTCCCTGGGAGATGGACAATGAAAGCTTAACATCTGGATTCTGTAGGGTGTGTGTGTGTGTGTGTGTGTGTGTGGACAGGGGGTACAGGAGAAAAACTGTTAATTACCAAGTACGGTGAGCTCTGCTATTTCACTCTCCCGTTCTCCCACCATGTTCGTGCCGACGCACACGTACTTCCCAGCATCACTCTTCCGAGCGTTGGTGATCATCAGCTTCCCTCCACGTATCTGAGGATTGAAAGAGAAGGTGAGAGGAGATAAACATGGGGAGGGGGCAAAAAGAGGAGGCCCTTGGGGCCTGTGGTTTGTAGAGAAAACTGAAAACAACAGAGCTCAAACATTGCAAAACATTTGCTGATTACCCTCAAGAGTGCCCATGCGCATTTACTCACCAAAAGGTCATTACAACACCATGATAAAATGTGCTTGCAAACACATAATCGCTCGGCACTGTGGAGCTCTTTTTTTATTGGGCTTTGCTCTGAGCGCACAGAGACCAGACTACTACGCTGCACAGCCTGGTTTGTGCTTTTCCCACTTAGCTTCCACTTAAATTCTACATCAGTCACTCTGTTCCTCCTCAAGGAAAGCTAAGCCAAAAAACACTTTCCCGATCCAGTGCCTCCCTCGGGGGGAACACCTGAGGCGCTGCAGGACTGCGAGCACTTTCCCAATCGCCTCAAAGAGCAATCTTGTCTATTATAGCGGGGAATGTAGTAAAGAATAGGTTTCTTGGAATCCGCTCTGTGTGTATGCCTACAACTGCAAGTGAGCGCAAGTGCACCACGCATTCAGGCGCACATGAAAAGCACACACCCAGCGGTGAATGTGTGTTTGTCCAGGTGAATGTCATGTCTGTTATTTCCCAGGGCTTTGATTACAGGCCAGAGGAGGTGCTTTGTTCTCAGGCAGCCAGAAAAGGCAGCTCAGGCCTGACTGCCGGCCCCTCAGCCCTTCTCTCCATGCCAGTCAGCGCCGATACAGACAATAGCGCGGCGCAGTGATGATGTCTGGATGGGGCTTAAAGTTTAAAATGCACACATCGGCTGCGAGAACCAGGATCACTACCTGCAAGCATGTAACCGATACCCTCATTAGCGAACCACCCCACCGATGGAGAGCGTGACACACAATATCACAAAAATGCAACAACGTGCCTCACTCTTCCTTCGCGTGCCAAAAATCTTGGAAGACCGCACATAAAGAACAAACTTCAGTCTGTGTGCCGAAATGGTTTTTCAGGTTTCACTGAGTAGCCAGGACAAGTATAGGATTTCTTGAAGGACACGTTCTAGCCACATTCTTCGGGGGTTCTGAAGCAGTCCTCAGCCCTTCAACCCTGTTTAATATTCATGGTAACAGGAGGCAGAGGGACTTGAAGAGGCTGTGGAAGGCCGCTTATTTAGGGCGCCCCGTGGTGCTGGAAGGGTTTGAAGTATCATTATGTTACTGTTTGTTTGAGGAAAGGCTTAACAGCTAAAACACTGTGACACTCACAAAGGCCTGAGGTCAGGTCAGACCATATAGTGGAGAAAGAGGGGGGTGTACTGTTGGTTCCACTGCGCTTTGTCATGAGGATCCACTTAAGGCCCTGTCCACTCTATCCATATTCTTAGCTCTGTGTGTCTGTGGCAGTTTCCCATTCTCAGAAGGCATATTTGGAGTTCCAGAGCAGCAGGGACTCTGGGACCTGGCTAAAGTAAATGAATGCAGCAGCAGTCCTCCTTTTCTATGCATGCATCTCCTCTGTATGGCACACAGGCGGCTGAAAGCCCAGACAATCTGACCATTATCCCTGCATTACTGGGAGATGACTCTATCCCTGTTGCTTTTTGTCTCATGTCATTTGGCAATACCGATAATGCAGGAGCCCCCATTCATTGTGCGCTCGTGTTTGTATTCACACAGCAGTTCATTTTCCAAGCTGATAATTAGCCACAACCACTGCACAAAAGGAGGGGGACAATGTGCTGCATTTTGGTAATTTATGGCGCAGCTGACAGACTCTTACTCTGAGCAGACAATAATCTAGGTTTAAATACTGGCATTTTACTTTTTCTGTTTATTTATCTCCCCTTCATTGTCCCTGAAAGACCTGTTTGACGAAATTCAGCCAGCTGTTGCCAGTGGCACAGCGGCATTTAGGAGGTAACAGAGCTAACTCATTTCGATGGCATGTTGGGGGACTTCACAATCAACCTGCATGAAGGTCTGAATATTTGTATGATGGCACAAATCCTGTCATAGGTGTTGAAACAATACAGACTAAAATACATGATTAAACAGCAAAGGTCAATCTGGTCGTATCTGTACTTCATACTTTCCACTTTACAAAGCAAGTGTGTGGTTCCCACAGCAGGTGGTTGGGGACTTCACACATGCTCTGCTTTCCTTTGTACACTTCTATATGACTATATGATAAAAACACACCATACATCATTGTCCAATTTGCAGTAGAACTTAAACAGTTAGCGTGAGTGTCCACAGGACACAATTCCATCTGTCACCACGCTTGATTACACATTCTTGGATGGTCATACACGATGTCTCGCGCTACTTCAAAAGTGGTCATTTGGGAGCACTCAATCTGTAAGGTTTTGTGCTCAACAGGAAGTTTACAGTGAGCAACACCAGCTGGTCCAAGCGGAGCTGTTAAATCTTCCAGAATCTTTTTTTTTCTTCCCCCAGTTCAACAGAAGGCCCGACTGTGCCGCAGGCTACAAGGACACAACTTTGAGTCATTTAGCCTGTGTTACGGCAGTGCCGCTGACTGAGTTTACTCAAAGGATTTCATCCATCAACCACGCAAAATCACATATACAAGAGAAAATAAGCTCTGGCTTCCACCATGCAGGGAACAGGATGGATGTTATTGAATTTTTTTTTTCTGTTTTGTAGTTTGTGTGTTGGATTCAGTAGGGCTAAAATATAATTATGGCAGAGGCCATATGCGTGAGAGCCACTCATGAGGCTCAGCAGAAACATAGCCACTTTGTCCTCAATGTACTCCTTCAACATCGCTGGCAATGAACGTTAAGGTACTGCTCAGGGAGAGATTGCACATTTTATAATATGTAAAATAACATACATTCATTTAAAAGGAAATTTGGACAAAAAAAGGCCATCACACCTATATAATACAATATAAAATGATACAGTTTGCAGTACAGTTGAGTACAGTGCACTCAAATAGGTGGATAGATTGGTGTATGGTTGCAGTCACATAAAGAGATGCGGATGGAAACATCACTGCTTGATGGAGGTAATCAGTAAATCAAAAGAGACATCCAAATCCTTTCCGAGGCCACAACAGTTCATTTTGTTGCAGTAGTATCACGTTTATCACTGACAACTAACTAAAAGATAGGATTCAATTCTCTTGAAACTAGATTATCCACTTGTTTCTTTCAATTATACTGCTAAACATCAAGACATAGACTCTTAATCCCCTGCCCTTGCAACAAAAAGAAAATAAAGATCACAGATTGAGATACCAAGTCTGCCGGCCCTCATGGAGGAAAACTGTGTTTAGTCATGTACAATTCCTGGCTGAAGACAGCCAACAGTGATGAATCACTGTTTTGACTTACAGAGTAATGAAAATGTATTGAAGCGCAGCTCGCACAGGCTGGATTTCTGTGCAGCGCTGAAGAGTGGAACATCTTTATTACTACCTTGTATTTACTGTCTTGGGTAAAACTGATTTTCCATGACTTTATTGTGAATTTAGCCACCGTCAGCAAGCTATGTGACTACTTAACAACTGCACTATGTGTTGCCAGAGCCTGAGAAACCCACCAGTCAGACTGTGAAAATGAGATCCAGACCTACTGCTAACTACTTCCTCCACACTAGCTGGCTGATTCAGTGGAGTGCTGACCTAAAGCCTTTACTTTCCGAGTGCACATATCCAATCAGCGTGATCAAACATAATTAAAAGTGTCAACCTGCTTAAGGAAAATGAGTATGGACAGAGAGTCGTGTTTATTTGAGAGAGGTTGAGCGTGGTTTATGCAGGAGAAAGCGTTTGTAAGCACACATGCGGCCCTGATTGATACTGCAGTGCTGTTGCTCTAATTAAGGCCGTTGCTGAGTTCAACTTTCTTTTCTTTGATTCTGGTCAGCTCGTTTCTCTCTCCTGATCCACACATTTCCTGGTTGATTTCAGCAGCAGGCCGATTCTCAATCAATGCACTGCCGCTGACTAATGGAGCAGGACTGATTCTTTACCCCAGTAATCAAAGGTTGTAGCCACCAAAAAACGGGCTGCATTTGGTTTGGTAATTGCTTTATGTGAATAATGAGCCAAACAAATCAATTTTTCAACAAACATTGAAGAGGAGATAATGAGTTGACCCAGGTCATTCCATCACATGCATTCAAAGGCATCATCCTTGCATGCAAAGCAGTCCTCACACATCAATTTATGTAGCAGCATGTCAGCAGTAACAATGCTAAAGTCAGTGATTTTTACCAAAATAAATGTCTGCTTACAGTGATTCGTTCATCTCTGTCATCAATGTTCACTCCATCTTTTTTCCAGGATATGGTGGGTTCAGGGTGGCCACGCGGAGGTTGACACTCCAAGACCGCTGGCTCTCCGGCTGCCACGATCACATCCGCCGGATTCTGCCTAAAGTCGTCGCGTAGAACTGTAGAAAAAAAAAGAAAGAAGTAGGGAATGGTAAGTGGGACGGGAACATTATGAGGAAAAAGACACAGAAAGGCAAATGATTGCACTGTTTTTCACTGAGCTATGAGCTGCTACTACATTTATAAAGCCAAAGGCAGCTAATAAAACCGCAGGCGTCTTGACACGCGTAATAGCAGTGCACAGATAACAAAATGTTGGGCATGCAATCCCCACTGATTTACTGTTTCCAGGCTGTCACAGAAACCAATCTAAATAGTGTATTAACTAAATGAAAATGGTTGTTATGGTGATCTGCTGTGCCTACGGTTCCTATTTTTAACGACGTGCTTTCCAGCACATAACCTTGCTGTCAATATGCTTTACAGCAGTGACGAGGAACACATATCAGTGCCCATCATCATCTCCAACAGCATCCATGTTCCCTTTTGTTATCTCCTCCACACACAGCTACAAATAATGATGCACACACACATGCACTACACTAGACTGATCATCACCTCTTCATTATCACCTTTTCATTTCAGCCTGACACTCCATATTTAAAACCACTCAACATATACCTGTGCAGTTTCGACAGAGATGGACATCTGCATTTGATCAAATCTTCCGTTGCTGCCTTGTTATAAGGACCAGTAGGGTGTGATTCTTATTTGCATTGATTTTTCCCTGCTAGAAATGCTTCCAAAGAGAGATGTAATGGAGGTGGTTTTTCATTATTGGGTCCACAATTTTTCATTCCTTGGTCTACTTTGCCAGTGGAAACTTATGAACAAAAGGAACACTATTGATTTAGGAATGCGGATTACAAAATTACAACCTTACCTTACCAAAATTACCTAAAATCATTGTCTGCCAGATTTATCAAGTTATTCCATCAACATCAAACAAATCAGTCCACATCTATTTTTCTGAGCTATCTTGGGGTTCTACATCTCCGGTGTTAAAGATAAACTGCAGGTTTACTGAGATGGGAGTGAGTAATGAAAAAGCAACAAGCTTCCCTCTGCAGACACTACGCCAGTAATCATTTTCCCAGCTCCGGCGCATAAAAACATATGAAAACACCGCTTGTAAATTTCAGGCAGAGATTCAGGCCACACACAAAGCACGCAAGGTCAGCACAGCCTGTATGTGCGCTGCTCCCCCCGTTGCATGCATGGAAAAGTAATGCGAACAAATGCCAAGGAAGTTATTTTCTCCGTGTTTTGGGGATAAACCGAGAATTTTGCCCTTCATTGTCTCACGCTCCTCAGCTTGCTCTATAGTCACATCAGTCGCAGATCAAAGTCAGCCTCAACCCAGGACCCCTCACCTACTGACAGCTGACAAATTCCTGACTAAACCCTTTAAGAACTTAATTGGTCATTGCTGAACACAGACACTGCTGCTCTTGGCTTCTTGTAATGAGGAGTGGGAGCACACTGAGGAGGATGTGCTAATGGCTTCCCCTCGTCACACCTACAAAGTATATGAAATGCATTAACTCTGAAAAAGAAGGGGATCCATGGTATCAGTGAGGATGAGGAGGCAGAAATGGACACTACAGTGTACACAGCTGAATAACCATTATAACTGCATCCTACTGATTGTCCTACACCCAGTCTGATCCAACTTCAACTCAGCACTGCAGCTGCGCGGTGCGTGAGGTAATCTGTGTAGTTAAAGGCCGATATAGTCATCCAGGAATGCAGATGTAAACACTCTGCATCCGATCCATTAGAGCACCAGCTGCACAGAGAGAAACAGTCGGCATTTGTATCAGCAAGGTCAACCTGCTCTGGAGGACATTACTGGAAAGGATCGACCATCAAGGTGAATCAAACATCCGGGCTGCTTTTGTCACCCTTTGCAAGGATTATACTAAGGAAGGTCTTGTTTTTCAGCATTGAGAAAGTGTAAACACGAAGCTTGTGCCAAAAATTGAGCAATATCCTGTCGATTGAGGGGGTGAGTACTTAAGAATTTAAAAGAAAAGGAGTGCAGCTAAAACAGAGCCTGTAATAAGCATTTGGGTTAGCTAGCTCAGTGGGGCTCTGTCTCCCAGATTGCATTCAGCTAACATGCAGATGTATCTGTCTGTGGAAAACAGAGAGGGCTGTGTAGGGAGGAAATGAGGGGAAAAAAAAGGGATGCGGCATTGATGAGTTGGAGGCCCGAGGGAGACCAGGCATCATCCAGTGTTTACACCAACAGTGCTGTGACCTCCACCCCTCCTGAGCGGTGCTGCACTCCCCCATCTCACTGCCCTCTCTCCTCCCCCAAACCAACACCTCTTTGTTATAAACACAGCTGAGTGCGGTGCGGCAGGCAGCGGCGAACATCTGCCTCGCTGAAAACAAAATCCTCTGGGACGGAGGCAGACTGAGCACACAGAGAGAGGGGCGGCCAGACGGTCTGTGAGACAGACAGACGGACCCAGAACTGGATGCGGTACAAAGCCTTAACGTGTCTGCCAAAAGGTCTGTCAGATCCGGAGCTGTGGCGGAATCGGTTGCCTCTGGCCCCCCTGGTTTAAACAAGGCATCTGCAGTCCCTCCTTCCTGTAGACATCAAGCCCTGCATGCCTCGCTCTCTAACCATTCCACCTCTGCAACCAGGAATTGGGTGAAAAGAATGGGATAGAAAGGCTCTCACACTGTGTGCTGTCCTGAGTGTGTGTGTGTGTGTGTGTGTGTGTGTGGTGTGGCTGGTGTCTGTGTTTGGGATAATGAGCCTACTCTACCATTCTGTCTCTCTAGTGAGCCTGCAGCTGTCCCCTAGCAGATAATATTTCCTGCGCTATTAACAGGGAGGCCAAACTCTGCGTGTGTGTGTGCGCGCACGCGCGCATGTGAGCATGTGTGTTTGTACTGAAAGTCTTTCAGTTTGTGTCTTAATATGTGGAAATGGGCCAGAGTCACAGGTCCCAGCATGAAGATGGTGCTTTGTGAGTCCTGGATTTGATCAAATATGCCGATGATGGGATGAAACAGAGTGGATATCCGGACCTGGACAGATATCAATGTGCTCAGGGTAGAGCAACCTACTCTGAATTGCGCTTCCTTTTTGAGCTTCTCAATGGCGAAGAACAAAAACACATCCTATCTCATCTGGCGGCCATGCCTCGCTGCAAGTCAAACAGCTGACTATGCATAAAGCGGCCGTATCTGTCAATGCAGGGCTTTACTCCGCAGTAGCAAACATCTGTACAGTACCGCCAAGCCCCATCTAACCACCCTCCACTGTACCGTGTGATAAATCGCTCCCCTGGTCCACGGTAGCAAATTGGAGCTGCGCTGAGACTAAAGCAATTAGCTGCCATCATTTCTTACATTCAAACCCCTCCTTTAAAGGTCAGCTGAGACGGCTGCTTTCAGCTCCCCAAACTCCCAGGTTCATCACCCCCACAAACTATCCACCCCGTCCACCCACACATACACAGTCACACACGTGCGCGCGCACACACACACACACTTCCAGAGGAAATTGAAGACAGATGTTTAAATGTCAAATTAAAATGAGATTCCCGTGCTGCCCCTCCAACATTAATGAAAATGAAGACTTAATGCCACACACAAGTCTGGGTGGGAAGATCAGATGAGCTTTGTTCTGAGGAAATTAAACCAAGTACAACAAGCTTCCCCACAAATCTTTCGAAGGATACAAAAACAGGCCCACTAGGGAATTAAAGATTTATCAAAAGGCACAGGGAGTCAATCCTGCAGAGGCACAGCGCACAGCGTGGGTCTTGCCTTTGGCTTTGGAT
>CAESWR010001323.1:48623-63099 GCA_903171835.1 Mullus surmuletus
CCCCCCCCCCCCCCCTTGAAACAGAGTGGACACAGCTCGCCCCAGGGAGAGAGGAGGAAGCAGGATGAAGGATGGCAGCAAATAAAGGGACCATACACTGAGAGCTGCAAAAAGACAAAATATGTTCCGTGCAGTAGCGTATGCTCTCTTTCTCCTCCTGTTTTTCCCGAAGGAAATTCTGCTTCTTTTAAACTGAGCAAATTTGCTCCATTTGCCTCACAAGCTCACTATGTTACACTACTAACTGCACATACAAGAAGTACCTGAGCATATGAGGTAGCACTGAAAGGACACTACAACCAAAGGCTGAGAAAATATCAAATGACTGAGCAGTGCCAGATGTTTTTGTTTTTTTTTCTGTACCTTTCTGAATGAGCTTGACTACAAAATAACTATTACATTACTGGATTTTGTACAATGCTAGTAACAAGATCAGTTAATATCTCAATAACCATGAAATACAAAGAAATATCTAAGAAAAAGGGTCAAAGTCCAGATGTATTTATGTAATGCATGCAAAAGAAATGACATGAAACATATTAAAAGCTGCAACCTTCTGAACAAATTATTTGCAGGCTTGCAGGAGATGATCCCCCCTCTTCAGACCGCTCCTACCTCCGGAGCATTTCTCTCCACTTTTATTAGTCTTGTTTATGCCATGAGCAAAACCTGCCCGCTTCACGGTTGCTGTGCCTGTGCTGAGCCCCTCCATATTGATACTCTTCACCTTGCCTGCAGCTCAGTCTTGTGGGACAAACACCTCTCATTCTCTGCCTCTGCGTACCTCCTTGTCTTTGTCTCCAAATTTCACCCCACCCCTGTCAGCATTTGACCCTCTTATCTCACCCCTCCCAGCTACATCAAAGAGAGGCTCGTAGCAACAGTGTGTAAGCCCATGCAATTCTATTGCAAAGGCTGTTGCAAGTGGATGATTTGCCGGTGGCGCGCGTGTGTGTGTGTTTGCAGTACATAAGTGTGTGGTTTTTGCTTGGGGGTGCGAGGATATAACAAGACTCCCACTGTACTCTGGAGAAGGCAGCTTCCCTCCCACCCCCCTTTCGCCCTGTTCCCTTGTTCCCCCCTTGACCCCACCACCGGGGAGATGAGATTGGACACAGCAGTCTCCCCTCTCGCCCTCAACCGGACTCTTGGCTCTGAGCTTGTGCCCTTTTGCCCGCGCTGCAGACAATTTATCCTACGCGGCAGCATGCAAGCTACCCCGAGTATGCCTGTAATACTGCCCGGGAGAGATTACTGGAGATATAAACTTCACAGCTATGCACACAAATACGGAGATAAAACCAACAATGTGACAGAGGACATCGCTATAAAGCCATCACATATTTCCCAGCTGTAAACGTGGAGTCTGTTTTTAATTAGATTCATAGAATTCTACACTTATCTTCAATCCATATGAATAAATCACTTGTACAACAATAGCGGCTCTCTTGACAACCGTGACATTCAATATGAGGTCACATCTGTAGAGTCAAATTGGTTTAAAAGAAAAAGAAAAAAAATGTGACAGCCTAAGTGCATGGGTACCCGTAAATATGTCAACAACAGTGGTCGGGCTATTACCCAACTGGCCTTTAGGGTTTGCACCTGCACACCCAGCAGTGCCATGAGGTCATCCTCAAGATGTGATGTCACACAACAGAGACAGGATGCTCCGATTACCTCTAATAAACACGCGGAGCGAGGCAGGAAACTCAGTGTGTCCGTTTGTAAATAAGCAGAAACGCACGGAATGCGACTGCAATGTAACGCATATTATATGTGAAAAAAGTACAGAAAACAGCGAATAGAGATCAGATAGTATGAAACAGAATGTGGAGTGCATGTGCTACTGAGTGTAGACATGTACAGATGGAAAAGGTAGAGATGGATCAAGCTTGTGGCATGCAGGGCGCGGCGATGGTCAGTGCATTTACACACTACTTTGCCAGGTGATTACAGACTTATACCTGACAGAGCGGCCGGCTTTCCAGGCCTTTTCAGTGGCCCAGCAGAGGCTCACTCGAGCCTGGTGAGGCCGCACAAAGCTCAGAGCAGCCGGTTCAATCTCAGGGCTTTGTTACACTCACATGCAGACCTCATGCGTGTCGAAATCCGACAACAATTATGTCTGTACATAAAAAAAACACACAAACATGTGCACACACACGGGCAAACACACATGCACCACATAAAGGAAACCCTGCCCCACAGTCGTGCAGACAGAGCGGCCATTGAGTGCCTGTGTTTGTTTAAATGGTCGTTAGTCTTCTCGTCAGGCTCGGAGAGAGCGAGGGAGGGAGAGGGAGGGAGGGAGAGAGAGATGGCATTTGGCGAATACGGTGAGACGAGCAGAGGGCAGCGGGGAGGTCGGTTTATGTGAGTGACTGAGTGAGTGAGTGACTTGGCACCTCACAGTTCAATAAACAGTGCCTGTTTGATTGGAGTGCGGGGCGAGCAGGGGCTGGACTGAAATAAAGACTGTTTCAAGAGGGGCTGCGCTGGCTGGAATGTTGGAAGGAAAAACGAGACACAAGAGTTCCTATCCCTTCATCCAAAAACATAAAAATAAAAGGGGGAAAAGTACAAACCGCATAAAAAGTTGATAGGAACACCCGCAGCCACAATGCAAACAGCTAATAATCATTTGTACGGGATTATCGCATTTAAATGTAATGTTCTGAAAACTAGAAAGCCGCTTTTTGTGGGGTTTCGGCTTCTGACAAATCTGTGAACAAAAGCATGTTACCTGTGGTGTCAAGTATCAGAGTAAATACCAACAGTCATCGGACAAGTGCAGCTTTCTTATTTGAGGCCAGCAAAGCTAAACGGCATATCTAATTTACAAAGCACAACCCCGCTGCCAATGGAATTAAATATGTTTCCATTTCATCAGTATTAGAAGAGTTTCACAGGGTAGTAAAACAATAATGAAGGAGATAAAGGTGGGAGAGAAAATTGCCTTCATTTGAAACCTCACTGCAACAATGGATGGATTAATGACTTAGCTAAAGCAACACATGCAGTCATCAATGTTAAACCGCCGTGGTTTTATGATATGCGCTGGTTTGGCATGCCGACACTCTTTGAAACAAAGTGAGCCGTCGTGGGCATTTTAATCCCAGTCTGTAGGTGGAGCCCTGCCGCCTGCTCCCCAAGGGAAAGGAGGAACCGAGAACACCAGTAACCCAGCTTTCCCCACTCGCTGTATCGCCTGAAGGCTGAAGATCTTTGCAGGAGAGACAAAAAAGAGCAGATGTAACACTATAGGGCACACAAACATGTACACCTGTACAGTGTGCTCGCCTCATTCTCTGCCTCTTTCTCCCTCTTAAAGATACACAGATGCAGAGTCCGGGAGGGAAGACACTCCTTCCTGTATGTGGAATATATAAACAGTTTGTAGCACAGCTTTAATAAATCCTGACCACTATGTCTCCATGGTAAGAGCTTGCTGTTATATTATGGAAATGCCTCAGTGGAAGCGTTACCTGATTAGAATATCTCTGGACTGATCTTGGGCATACTTTCTAGCAAAAAAAAAAACAACTCCAAATACTGCTGACAAAGTGGTCTTTGGACTATCCAGAGTAATAGGGACATTGATTAGAGAGAGAGATGATGCTGTTTTTTTTTCTTAGTTTGTAAGCTCTACCAACAAACTCCATTTGTTTCTATTGTGATGTGTTGAAAGGAGATATCAGGGCTGTGCAGCACAAAGCCAGGCCACTAAATCAGCATCGTTAGATTTGGCTACGACTAATACGTCAATTTCCCTCGCAGCCAATCATCATCCCTCCTCAGCCTGTCTTTGGCTTTGTGTGACTGTGCTAGTCTGTCGGAGTCTTCACAGTGTAATGGGATTTTGCACCACACAGAAGTGGTGAGCATATGCAGATTGTGCATTTGTCACCAAAGAATGCTCATTACAGCAAATCCCTTTACCTCCGGAAAAGCAGGCGTAAAAATGTGCCAAGAGTCGTGGAATATCTTTATCCACTTGTGCCTGATTCGTGCTACGTGTTTTTGCACAGCTCGGTTCACAGTGTGTCATTGATGTTTGCTGACAATATCTCACTGTGAACTGCCCTCCTGTCTGTGTGGCCCCACCAGCTAACCCTCTCCCAGCATCTGCAGAGATGAGGGCCTTATTAAAACAATCTTACCAATTAACATTCCTGGTCCCTGGAGCCCCATTGGCCATCCTCCAGACTTTAACCCTCCTCAGCTCTACAATGACAAAGAAGCTGTGTAGGAACCTGACCAGCTATGGGACCTTTGAATATGACCGGACTGAGAGGAGGGGGGCTTCGAGGGAACTTGTTTTTCTAGCTGGGAACCCAAAATCTGTGTGGTTTAAATGTGTATTTGTTTGTGCTTTGCACCATATGGGAAGTAATGAAGAGAGATACAGGGATGATAAATTCATGCATAAGTCACAAATGCGCAGTCATCACAAATGCTGCTAATCTGATGTGACATGCAATGATATGGCCTCATTTGCAGGGGCTGGGGGGGTACTGCAGCTCCTGATGCCGCACAGGAAAGAGCAGTGAAAGAGAATCCGCTCAGCAGACTGGTTCACATCATATCAGAGAAACTGCATCTATGAACACAGCGCTCTTTCCTGCGGAGTGCCATTCGAGCCACTGCTTATTCTCAACTTTAAACCCAAAAATCCATCTAAGATTGCAGGGCCAGATAAGAGGACACTCGCTATTGCTAGTTCATCTTCCAAAACTAACTAACTGCACAGGAAGAGAAAGAGGGGAGCATCTATTTGCATTCATTAATTATGTGATTTCACCATAAACAATAGTCTACATATTCTGCCTTCTTAGTTTTGTGCATTGCTGAACGTCCTCTCACCCTCTGCACGTTTCCTTTTGTTTTAGCTCCTACCAACTTTGTTGTCACTCTGTTTGGGCTACGCTTCACGAATGCACTCTTAATGAGAT
Source organism: Mullus surmuletus (assembly GCA_903171835.1). Lineage (NCBI taxonomy): Eukaryota > Metazoa > Chordata > Actinopteri > Syngnathiformes > Mullidae > Mullus > Mullus surmuletus. Next base: position 53,579 of record CAESWR010001323.1, read on the forward strand.
CCAGTGGACATGTGGATGTTAGTAACAATCTCATTAAAACCAGAAAAGTTTCCATATTCGTCAAATTGGTGTCATTGTAAACTTGTCCCATTACCCCTATTATACGTTTTCGTGATTATTTGGGTTTTTGTTCCAATGCATGTTGTAAAGGAATCAGGAGAAGCAGTGACTGATTGTTATGGAGAACAGTGAGCCTTAGTTGGAACGGGACCGTAAACTGGGATTACATCAGCGGCTGTTGCGGAGATGACCGGCTGAGAGTAATACGATAGCGGCAGTGTGGAGGGAAACAGGCAGGCGGAGGGGGAAAATGGGGAAGGAAAAAACACAAGGGGATCCAATGTAATGTTACAGCAGATCCCTCAGCCTTTCGTCATGGCCACTTTCATTTCCACCATGCTGATCCCTCGCCAATCACTTTACCAGGCAACAGGGAGACACGGAGAAATGGAGGGAAGGCGGAACAGGGATGAAGAGAGCTTAAGGTTGCTGAGGTCAAAGCACGAAGTTGGGGGGTCCTCCGATGACGGAGGGCATGGGGACATTGGAAAGGGTGAGACCGGGAAAATAAGGGAGCTGGGATCCAAACATGTGCTGCAGCACCAGAGGGGCACATCTTTCTCTGATCAGATGGCGTCCTTATTTCAATGGCTTCCACATGGACACTAAACTCTCCCAGATGGATCCAGCGAAGATGAAAAGATGCCCATATCCCTATCTAAGAGGAGATCTGTTACAGTGGGAAGAGATACCGAAAAGACCAGAGTGAGGCAGTGTGTCGAAAAAAGAAATGCAGAGTTGAAATTTCATCTGCGCCACTTGCCTCCCATGTGAGCGCGCGCGCCTGGTGTTATCATTGCCAAAAAAATCTCGGCGCTATAGCTTTTCACTGCACTTGTCAAGTTGTCCAACATGCAATATCGAGCAGAGCGGATGCCAAGGAGAAAGTTTTGTAAGTGTGCCAGAAATTACCCTGATCCCTGTGAAATTGACACTGTGTAAGGTTTCAAGACTGATGTTAAGCCCTGGATTTTCCATCTTTTCATTTTCATTAAATGGGGGCAGAGACAAAGGAAGAGTGTCTTTACAATTTTTTACTCCTTTGGTTTATGGGACACTTTTGCTACTGTTAACATGGCTGAAACATCCTGGTGAGCTGATTTACGACCCCTCTCCCCGGGGCACAAACCGGGTCCAGCAACAGGGGAAAATACAGCACCTTGACTCACAGAGGACGCTAAAATATCTGCTAGATTTATAGAAGTGTGGGAGAAATATTTGTCTCCCCTGAGGTACTTTATGCCTTCTGCGTAGACTTCTTGAAGGGAGGCAGCTTGGGACTATACTGACTGCAGGGGAGGAGTGACGAGGTGGGCTCTGTCTAAACATTTTTGGTGGCTACGATTTTGGTTTCTCAGCTGTATTCCTGCTTGTTGAGTCGCTCTGTCCACTAAGTCTTATCCTTCTGCACAGTTGGCAATGCTTTCATGAAGATCCTCTTTCATAAGTCGTAAGGGGAAACTTCCCTCGCTTTGTTTTTTTTCTTCATGCAATCCTCTAGACATGAAATGTATTCCGTCTGATGAAAAATATCTCATGCAGCTGTCCAAAAAAAAATCTGTTCAATCCATTTTTGTGTTAATGTTGCTGTGTGATTATTTGTAGACTGTGACGAGCAATAACGGATTTCCTGGTGAAACTGTCAGTTAAGTTGCTAATGGTTCAAGGTGATGATGACATGTCTTATTAATATGCAACACAGCAAAAAATGGAGTGTGGCTACCCTCGCTGGGTGATATTAAATGATTAAAGGCTTTTATCTGTAACAGGTCATGGGTTTTTAGAACATGGACATCTGAAAAATGTATATCTGAACACCTTAGTGAAGAGGCTTCCTCTGGCAATGTATTATCTAAGAAAGTGGACATGAAATCTACCAAATGTACAATATCACAAACTTGTTAAGAATCATCAGCTGGCATGTTTCAATGTTATCTTCATCAGGGTAACTTATTCTCCTGATTCTAATTTAAATATATAAATACATGTTACCCTGCCAGCTTGCAAAGTCCATAAATGTTCAAATGTGTGAGGAGGTTTTTAAAAAAAAAGAGATGTAGTTTTTATTTTTTTGATTTCCCTGTCAATTATGTGGCAGAGGAACTACAGATCTTATTCCAGTCGTGAAACATTCTTACTTTACATGTCCACATGAAATATTGGAAAAATAAAATAAAATTAAAGGACTAAAAAAACTAGACCTCTTGGGACTTAGCACTGCCTGTCCAACTCTTCTGGCTGGCTTTTCTGAGCAGGTGTCTACAGGGACAACTACAGAAAGCTGCAACCTCTATTTCACCCCCTCATAAAAAAAAGGAAAAAAAAATCCAACTCAACACGGATGCCATTCTCAACATCCAAAGGCATGTGGTCAGCCAAAAGCCCCATGTGCATTGCAGGCAGATTACTCTGAAAGAAAAAGAGAGCCCATCTGGAGCAGAGGAGGGGCAAAGAGTGAGGGGGGAGAGGAAATTCAAGAAATGGGCAAGAAAGAACTGGCTTGATGGAGGATGAGGGAATGAAGGGCAGCAAGAGGTGTGGGGCAGATATTTCAGCCTTCCTTCCTGTCAAAGAGTTGGACTGCAGAGTGCCTACCTGGGTGTGCTTTAGAAATCCAGCTTAAAAAAAAGCATGACAAGGTAAAGTAGGAGTTGCTGCAGGGCCATTTAAAGCTTGGCTGTCTGAATTTTTTACAGTGCAAGCCTGTATAATCATTCAATTACAAGTGAATTACAATCAAATGAAAAATTCAGTGCAATGACAAATATAATGCGGTGAAGAACTCTACTGCATGCTTCAATGGGAAACCTCAATGGCCTGGCCCTGCAGGTTGCACATGCAGGTTTTAGGGCGTGACGGGTTCGGTGTGTGTTTGAGGTCAGTGGCCGTGTGTACACACACAGCAGTGTGCTAAGAGCTGCCAGGTTGTGTGGTCAGTGGCACATCTCATTAGCACCTGCTGACCCGACCGGTTCACTGCGCTCACGGAGCAAAAGAGCTGGGGCGTAAGACAAGCAAGTGTGAAAGCAAATGTGAAACCTTTCTCAGTGCCAGCAAACAAACTGTCCCCTGGCAGAGATACAGAGATACAGAGAGAGTGAGAGCGATTGGAATATCCACAAGCAGTGTGAGGAACACAGCCTCTTCTCTCTCAGTGTCATCCATGGAGTGATCATTGCTGGCTTGGAGAGGTTCAGACTCAACGAAGAGATAAAGTTTGCCCTTCACTCGTCCTGGCCCTCCAGAGATAAGACGTGCCCGACGTGCCTCACATGGGGAGACAGCTTGCCACAAAACACTGCCACTGCCTCCCCTGTGGGCAAATCATCAAATAAATCCATGTTTGGTTTCTGCAAGGCCCAAATATGCCAACAAAGCAGTGATAAGAGAGCATGCAGCTAAAACGCTACATTGTGCTCAACAAAGAGGAAAAAGCGAATCAGGGTAAGGATGTGATGGGGCTTGTTGCCTTTTGGAGCAGGGTGGATGAGGGTGTTTGGTTTGTTGTGGGAGCAGGAACAAAATAAAACAGAACAGCTCAAGACCTGCCTGGGAGCACAAGCCATATGGGTGACATCAATAACATGTGCCTCTCCACTTTTATTGAACAAAGTCTTTTCTGATCTCTGCTTTTCTCTGATAAATGCAGACATGAAACGTATCCCAGCATGCCATGGGTATGCCATCTTTTCTTAGTGAAACGGGTCTTCCACACTTACCATTGTCCTGCATCTATGGTTTGCTAGAAAGAGGCACCCAGGTGTTGCACGCGCGGATGGAAACATGTGATGCCAGTGTTACATTGTGTCCAAAATAAATGTTGGAATCTGATGACAAAATGTCAACACTATTAATATTGGTGATACATTACAGACACTGAAGATGAAACGTTGCCATGGATTTCAGAGTTACTTGTGAGTCATTGTATACAGCTGAATCATATACCAAATGATACCAAGAGAATGGTGGAGGGATTTTCTTGTGGCTTTCTTGTAGCACAGTGAGGAGATGAGGTATAAAAAAATAGAAAATAAAAAAAGTGAAGAAGAACATGTTCATGACTAAAGAAATATGCGATTACCTTTGTATGTTGACCAAAAAAGGTAGTTTGACTAAAATCCACCAATCTTAGTCAAAGACCATCTTGCTATCCCTGCCTAACAGCGATAGCCAGACACTGCACAGGCAATTAGACTCTTCATTCCCCCTGATTTGCATCTTTTTGGAATGCAGGATGAAACTGGCACACCTGGCTCTCATTATCCCGGAAGGAAAACTTGTCCTAAATGCTGCACATATTTAAACTTGACTAAAAACAAAATGTTACATTCCCCTGCAACCAATTGGATCTTCCCGCAAACTTCAGCTCTGATTGCAAACATCTCCCCCCTGAAGAGTCCGCATGCCTTCCTTTGTCTGGGTCCCCACCATGTTGTCTGTATCTACAGGAGATAGCATCTCAGCAAGCCCTTTTTGGAGAGCTTTGTGGCTTTCCGAGACCTCCATAGCCTGTGGGAGGCAGCACACCTGCACGGCAGACAATAGCAATGGCTCCTATAGATTCTAGTGGTCTTTGAAGTGGCGATGGATGTGAGCTCAATACCCCAGGCCCGCAATACCGCATCACTCACTGTGGTTTCAATGCGGAGGGCTTTTGTGATGAGAGATAGCTCCGAGATGTGAACCTTCAAGGACATTCAAGTGTTTGGTTGACCACCCATTCCACATCACAGAAAGGTGTTCACAAGAGAACAAAACAAAGAAAATCTTGTGAATTTCCATATAATTGGCACAGGTTGGATATCAAAACGCAGTGAGAATATATGGCTGAGGAAGCAATCGTGGGATACTTCTCAAGAGTTATGGTACATTTGGGCTGAGGGAGGTAAAAAACAACACACAGACAACTTTACATTCCCCAAAAGAGCATCACAGCCACATCTAATATCTGACTTCGGTAGGTGGTGTTAACAAACTGTCTAACCGGTATTCTATAAGCATAAACCAGCTGTGAAATATGACATCATAAAAAGCAATGGGTTTTTCGATTATGAAGGATCTATGAATTATTCAGAAGCCACTGAATGGCAATATTTTTCTCTCCATCTGGCTGCTTCCCTCCCTGTCGCATAGTTCTCTGTACAGTTTTCCCTCGATCTTATTGTCTCCTCTTATCTTTTACCTCCATCTCTATCTTCCATCCTGTGAGCTGAGTTGAACAACTGCTTCAAATACCCAGATTACTCAAGATGGGCTTCAGAAAATGGCTTTGCTTCCAAGAGTTTTGAGAAAAATGAAAAAAAAAAAAAAGTAGCTGCGTCTGGAAAATTAAGGCGTGTAAGACTATGATTGACTGGTTTAAAAGTGGCCATCTCACCTCTTGACAGAGCTACAACAAAGTCAAGTGAGTGGAAACCTTGACTAGTAGACAGAGACATCCTGAGCATGCCAGACACTGTTCCACTGTCATCTCTGTCATCATGTGGCTAAAAAACTTTGCCAGTGTTGTCCATACAATCCCAGTCCCTGACCCTCTATCTGTCACCGTCTATTTTGCTATCCCTCCTTGACGACACACCATCAGCACATGGCCTTAGAAAAATAACTTTCTCACTGTACATCGCAGTGGTTTGCTGCGCTTGCCTAAGCATGATACTGTAGAAGCCATTGGGGAATGAAAGAGTCACAGAAGTGCATCTTTCCTCAGCAGTGACAGACAAGGCCATGCAGTACGCCTCAGCACTGTGATGACTAATGATCTCTCTGGTGTTCTCTGCCCGAATGCATCTCATTTTCATACCATACATTCTCTCCTTTATCCTGATTTTAAACCACACAGCTGGCATGAAGAGCTTCCACTCTTCTAGAGCTACATTATCTGATCTCAGTAGCTGGTCCTGGCTGGTACAGATAATTTATGTAATGTTGGTGAGATCTGTATATTAGTTACTTAACAGCACCGAGAAAAGCCTTTCTGCACACAACTTTGAGCAAATTCAGTTTGAGCCAATGGGTAGATTCTGACAAAACCAGCACCACAGCGCAAAAACTCCTTGCTAACAAAAGGGAATATTTACTTATCACATTTTCACTTATTGGTTCCAAGTTGGGTCGCCATGGAAATTAGCTTTCTATAATCAACCCAGGACTCCCACCACGACAAACAAATTGCTGGGTCTGCTGTTAAATTTAACTTTTTGAAGTTACTAAGCTTGCACAAAGATATGATTCCGTGTCCTAAGCTGGTCTTTCCTTACTTCCTCTGTGTCTTTTCTTTGAATCACCAAACATGATCCTGGTGCGCCAGTCTATTACACACAGTCCCACTGCCTGTCACGGAGGATACAATCCGTGAAAACTTCATTTCCTGACCGAAAGTGCCTTTTTTCCCTTTTTTATTTAATGCAAGAACTTAATAATAAGAAAGAAAGTGGAGTAACTTCTAGGAATAGATGAAGCATGACATCCATTCACCAACAAGGCCATGCTCTGCTTTTCTCTGTATTTCACTCAGAAATTCACATGCATATGTGAACAGCAGACATAACGCATTACAAATGCGTCAATGAGAGCTCCAACTTTGGGTTCACCACTGCAAAAGTATCACAGCACTGGTCACTAATGTGCTCCAAATTGTGGACTTCAAGGGAGTCACCACCATTAACAAAGGCAATTGTTTAAAATAGCTTTGGTAAGGACTAGTGGTTGATCAGCTTGAACAGTGCAGTAAGAGCAATCCATGGCCACTCCATATGGGATACAAGAGCAGTGCCCAGGCTGAAGAGGCCCTCAACCTTCTCATTTGTCCACTAAAAGCCCCCTGTCACTGTCTCCCACATGAATCCTCGCCCACCCAAACCCTGTGTAAACCCATAATGATCCTGCAGATAATGCATAGAATAACACAATTACGGCCTAAATGGACAATTGTCCACTACAATCTGGAGAGCATTCACTGTGTTTATCGGTTTAGTTCCCCAATTTATGTTAGCATGGCCATTCCTGCACGTATATTTCCTCTATTTACTCCAAGAAACGGAACAAAGTTGACAGCTCCAGCCACTGAGCAGGCCTTTGACCTCTGGCCTGAGGCCCTCACAGAGGACAGCAGAGCTGGTTTGCAGTTAGTCTCTCCTACTGGCACGGAATCTTTGGCAGGTCACCATGAAACACAAAGGCCACAGGCACATGGACCTGGTCCAGAATGCCACGCTTGGCTTGAAGTCCCCCTTGACAAAGAAGAAAAAAATCATTTCCTTCTAGAAACTCCTGGAAGAAAGCGAACAGCCGAACAGTCCAGCAGTGTTTTGTGCACTGAAATCAAAGAAATCTGAGTCAGATTTATGCTCTAACAGGCCAGGCTCAGCTCACAATAATAGTTTCACAGAAGCAATATTTGCTTCCAACTACACTGTGTGTGAGTTAAATTGCCTACACAATAGTACATTTGTTATGGCCCCAATATATTTGTATCCGCAGTCTTTTTTTTCCTTGTGCCAAAAGAAAAATCATTCTTGGTTTCTGTACTGCCTTGCTTTTTCCCATTTTTGTCACAGCTATTATTTCATGAAATCTGACTCCCGGTGTACTGTTTCTTTTCAATTTCCTTTTCAGCAAGGCCCAAGCACTTGCTCCTCCCAAGTCAACTATCTTTTAGAGCACAATGTGCTGAGAATATCGCCATACAGAGAAACAACCAACATCCAATCAAAACTGCATTCAGTTAAATGTTCAAATCTTTCTCAAAGTAGTTGGAATGGGCTTTGAGATTTCACAAAAATGCTAAACATTAATGCTAAGCATGACAGACTGCCTTTGTTCCCCGGCTCTGAAATGGTGTTTATTTGCTCCTTTGACAGTGTTTGTGTTTGACCACTTGCTTTAGACAGACAAGAAAGAGTCCCTTACGGCCCTCCATGACTTCCTTTCCCAAAAGAAAATATACACTCCAAAGTCGAAGAAGAAAGCAACTAATTGACCCGAAATCAGAGATAACTGGCTTCTATTTAGGCTCTTCCTGCCTTACAGCAGAGGAGACACCAGGGGAATATTATTGGCTTCCCCTTCACAGATTACCACAAAGAAACAACAGCAATGGGCAGTGGGAAGTGTGATGCTCGGCTGTGCTGGTATGTGGAAGGTCCCTTGTTGGGCTACTGATGTCCTGACCTGTGTTTGCCTGCACTCTGCTGGCTTAGCTGATAGATATCTCATCTCTGGCAGTTCCCACCATAAAGAGTCATACAAACGTCCATACATCATCAAAGGAGTTACCCTAAGTCCCCATGGGTCACTGTCTGAATCTTTTTACAGGATGTTGTTGTGACCTTTACTCAGAGAGTGCATGTTAATAATCTTTCTTGGTTTCTTGTCTCGGTTGAGACACCTTTTTGATCTGGTACACACCTTTGGCTAGTCAAGTGTTATTTACACATTTGCTTCGGCATATCTTATTTTGTGGTGTACCATACCTCCTCTTCAGTGGAAGATATGTTGTTTATTGTTTATATGATATTTTCTCACATTTTATAATCATAGAACATGTAAGTCAATTACACCACCCCCCTTGTGCATGACCATTTAATGAACACTCTGCATAAGGCCCAGAAGGAGAGACGCTGATTAGATTTTATCTGAGCGCCACGGTTGTGTACAATTGACAAGGTGATGTAAGACACTCAATTTGCAAAGGGAGAAAATAGAAAATTTGCAGGACTCGGTAATGGTCATAAAATAAATGAAGCAAGACTTAAATGCTGCTTGTGCCAATGCGACTACATGACCTACATCTGCGGAGTGGAGGAATGCTGATCCTTATCTAATGTAGGATATGGCCTGAGGACAAGACAAGTCATCTTGGCACACAAACCACTGTTATTCACTGTAATCTTCTCATTCACAGTGTTTTCAACTACAAGGGGGAGCTTCAGTGTGTGTGAGTGTGCCGCTTTAATTGATGCAGAGATAGAGTTCGATTCATGTTACATTCTACAAGGAGAGCCATGAAGTATCCGATGAGAGCCTGGACAGGGTTACATTAAAGGCATTCCCGTGAACCCTTAGCACTCCACAGTACAAGATCCAAGTCTCTGTTTCCCCCTTCCAGACAGATGCCAAAGTCATTGTTGTTCCAAGCCCACTTTTCAGCGAGAAAACTCGATCCTACTGGCTGCCAGTGTCACCAGTGGCCCCCCGTCTTCCCCAGTCATTCAATCCCTTCTCTCCTCCTTTCAGGAATGCACTTCAGTCATTCTTTCTTTCTCCCTGCCTCCTTTCTCCGGATCATGGTGCCCTAGGCAGTCTGGGGGCAATGTGTGTTTGGTTGTCCCAGATCTATTCATCCTCTCTGGTGAAATGGGATACGGTGACCTCCTCTGTGTCCGGCGGTCGCCATCCCAGGCTCCTGTCTGCTAAGTGTCAGGGATCGGGACCTGTGAGGGGACCAGGACGGGGGGGGGGGG
>CAESWR010001323.1:63114-77805 GCA_903171835.1 Mullus surmuletus
GGGGGGGGGGGGTCCAGGAGCTTGGTCAGGAGATATGAACATGAGCTCTGCCCGAAATCCACACTAGCAGTGGAGTATATTCATCATCCAAAATGTGTAATTAAACGATGCTGATTGGTGAAACATGTTTGACATGCTGTATCTCAGCAGGGAGTGGGAACATAAAACTGTCCATTTCTGTGCTATTTTAACACACTGTGACACACTTCAGCACTGGGAGTCAACCCCTAACATCCCATTAATGTACCAAACTGGGGGCAATTTCAGTACTGGCTTCCTCCATTATGAAAGGGGGATATATAACACCCCCTACCTCAGAAGACATGCCAACCTCTCTGCACCTCACATTACCATAATCTACGTTAACCACGTGAGCTGCAATTTGTCTGGAATATCGTTCCCCCCACAGGTTCATTATTGAGAGCGTGTCCATTAAAAACAACTGAATTACCATCTCAATTGGCTCACCATAAGGTACAGTGTTGGCAGTCTTTGAAAGAGTAATTGGATCCATTAAGGCAGGAAATGCAAGAGACTGTAGGATGCATGTTCTTTTGTGTGCTCTTATGTGCATGTGTGTGTGACAATATGTAAATGCCAGTGCATGTTGGCTGCTCTTGACTTTTTCTTTCTTCTGCAGAGGCAGATGAATGGTTAATTGGGACCAATTAAGTTGAAATTTCATAATTCTTAGAGCATATCGGCTTCAAGTCATTTCGATGGCTAATTCAAAGCTAAAGCACATGGGAACGTTCTGCCAGAAAGTAACGCCCGGTTAAAAGGTTTAGTTTGATTTTTTATGCAGATTTTCTTCAAAACACTTCATCCATAGTTTCGACGTTGGGGATACCATTAGTGTTAATAATGGTATTGCATTATTTCATTGGGCTTCAAATGGCTGTGCAGAAGAAAAAAAGAGTACCAGCAGAAGCAGAAAAGTGGCATGATCCATGTGCAGACTGGTCACCGGAGTATAGCCCCTCAGTGAGCTCAGAGTGAATTCATTTACAGTTTAAACCTTAATAAAAGTCCCTTTAACTTTGCAGCACCTGCAGCTTTGGACAGCTCATCTCGCTAATGTTAACAAGCTGAACAACTCTACGATAAATCTGACCACGGCCAGAGAAAGGCTCCTCCAAACAGCCCGTCCCTTATGATGAATGAACATGACTGCAAGAGTCCTTGAAGCATGGGGGTTACTAGGAAATGCCACAAACCTATCTGTCTCAATTGTGTTCAATGGCCTGTGATTTCTATGGGTCCATGCAGGAATATGTGTGTGTGTGTGTGTGTGTGTGTGTGTGTGTGTGTGTGTGTGTGTGTGAGTGTGTGTGTGTGTGTGTCTTAAAAAGAATGAATGCTGTAAAGCCATTACCTGTCTGGAGTGGTGGCCCAATTATGACAGTCTCCTTCAGCATGCAGCCTTGCAAAACTAAACTCCATGAAATTGATTACCCCCACACCTGTACCTCATTTGTGACTATTTTTCTCTCGCACTCTCTCAGTAGAAATCGTGTTGGGGCCAGTTCACTTTCCACCTATGGAAAAAAATGCTATAAAAAATCCATGAATATGAAGTATTCTGATATTAAACCCTCAACACCAGGGCAACAATCGAACTGGGAGACAGAAATGCATAGTGCATTAATTTATGCTGAGACCGGCAAAAATCCAACGATGCCTTTTCAGACTCATTTGAGACAAAGAGATGAAATTAAAGTGAGAAGGAAATAAACAAAAGATAGGGGGGAAATAGAGAGAGAGACGAGGGGGAAGAGCTGAAGATGAATTTCCACATCTTGAATAATGACCTGGCTCCCGATACTGCCGACCCTTCTGCTATCATTAGAACACGCTGTCTTTTATTTGCCCATTCTTCTTGGTATTCCCCCTTTTAAAAGACCCCCATCCCCCCCACAATCCCCACCACTGCCACCTCTGCTTTACACTAACCTCCCTCCATTAGGCTCAAGGTTACTGGGGCAGGAACAAGGACATTCCTTTGGGAGAAACGGCAACGCTTGGTTGCCAGTAAATAAACAGAGATGTTTTATGGGTGCTGGTGACGGTAAAACTGTATGAGATGACAAATCTGTCAGTTAGGTTATTCTGAATGTGCACAGGGGAAATGTCTTTTAGTGCTGACGTAAGGATGGATACTGGGATGACAATTATTCATATTTGAAAACGAACTACTGGTTTTACTCATTGAAGAAAATTCCGCATACAATGGGAAAAGCTGGTGAAGGATTTCACAGTCTTCTGGTCTTAGCAACACCACTTGTCCATGGCTTCTCCTTGGTCTATAATGAGCTCTTAGTGCAGAGGCAGACCAGACCGGGAGGGAGGAGTTGTCTCAGTCCCTCGCATAGAGCAAGAAAAAAAAAAAGTTATTTGTGTTCCGTTTTTGACCTCCATCCCCAAGTGGAAAATCTCTGGGGACTCCCTCCATCTCTCCGTCCTTCCGCCTGTCCATTCCTCCCTTTATCGCTGACTGCCCGGTAGCTATGCATATCTGCTGATAATGTTACAAGGCCTTTCCCTCACAGGGATATCTTACCGCGAGACATATGACAACACGGTCAAGTCAAATTGCACACAGATGGCTTCGATCATTAGCTGTTTCTAAGCAAGCACAAATGTTGAGTTATTTTTCTCTCGGCCTGGCTTCTTGGCTTAATCTTGCCTTTTTGCTCAGATGGACTCTGGGGACTGTCTGACTCCTATTAATGAACGCAAACTGGAATGGACTTGGTCGTGCCTATGGGCTGTGCTTTGAGCTGTGCAAGGCTGTATGGAGCTGTAATCGTTGAGCCAGGCTGTCAATTTTTTTTGCTGGGAATATGTTGCTACTGTACACCCTGGTAAACAAAACACTGTAGCTGAACAAGAACTCGTAAGAATGGCAGCGTGTGATATTCGTACAATATAATGGGGAAAAGATGACTGGAAATATAACAAGTAGGTAGGGAATGTGTCAGATCTGTATGATTTTGTGTGTGCGCTGCTGGAGAGTGGTGTGTGTGTGAGGCAAGACAAGCAGTCACGCGGTGGTGGGTCCCACACATCAGTAGCTGGCGAGTAAGCCTAGAGAATGGCTGACTGCGAGTCGACCTCTCTTGTCTCTCCTGACTGTTGTTTTGCATTCTTCATAATTAGAAGCACCCAGGCATGCCAGGCATTCCTAATAGAGGTGTTTTACACTAGTGGTTGACACCATCACTCAGTCTGAAGCCAATGGTCCTTTCCCAAAGGTCAACAGGCCCAGCCCTCTCCTGCCTGCTTCCCAGAGATGGGGGGGCTTGTTCGTCAGCGGTGACAAAGTATCATGCCTGCGTCTTGTGTTACCCTCCCTTATGCCCTACCTTTGTAAACCTTGACAACCAACACTAGGGGCTGGGTACTAGTTAAACCAAGGCTCCCTATAGTGACGAATGGCTCCTCTACTCCCTGTACCAATGAAGATGAATGCTAAGCATGAATTATTAAGGGCCAGAGCAGAGTGGAATATTTTGATACTGAACCCCTTATAAATAATTCCAGCAGGGGTAGCCCAAAATTAATTACCTTGTTCTCTATGTACAGCAGAAGTAGATGCTGGTCTTTGTCTCCAGGGGGTTCAGGGAGTGGAAGGAGATGTTGGAAGCAGTATACCAGGCTTAAAAATCTATCTCGCACTGATATTTAGTATTGCACGAGAGGCAAACAGCCTGAGCTGTGATGCGTTTGGACAGTGCTGGATTGTATATTCCCTTTGATCCAGTGGTCAAAGACGGGTCCGCAGAGAGACTCACATTGGGATGAGCAGTGTGTGGAATGTAAGGGGGGGAGGCTGGAGAGACCAATGATTGGGATGCAAGAGCTGGGGTTGCATGTCCAATTATCTAGCAGGCGAGGAGAGAGAAGAGCTGGCCAATTAGAGAGAATAGGAAAGACCTATACCCCTGCAGAGAGACAGACAGGAAGGCAGACAGAAACACAGCCTTTTGAGACATAGGTGGGGGGAGAAACTGAATAAAGGTCATGCTGGTAAGAGGACGGGAAGAGAGGTGAGGGAAAGAAATACGACCTCATTGACTATGTAAAAAAAATTAATTTGGTGAGACAAATAATGTTGTATCATCACCATAAAATGTGCGTTCTATATTTATAGTTCCTCTCAATTCCATTGTATTTCTTGTATTTATGTATCTATCTATATTTGTATTGTTACAAAACTTATTAAATCACTTAGTAAATTAAAACCCTGGGACGGAAACAGACATTCAAATTGTAGATCGTCATTGTCATCGGGAGTTTTGTTGAAACCCTCCCCTGGTTGCTGCTTTGCAGGGAGTCTGGATAAAGTTGTCTTTTGAGGAACTTTCTTGCCGACTTAGCAGCCAGAGTTGAAAAAGTAAAAAACTATTTAAGGTGAACATGGGCTTGTAATTACAATTTTGCTCTATCTGTCGACAGGCAGCTTGAGAAAAAATGATGATTATAACCTATGAGAAGAGACAGCCAGCCAAATCCTTGACTGAATAACCCTTAACAGGGTTATTACTTAATAAATAATGTCATGTATCCACCCTTACAAAAGCCCTCTGTGTGGTTGCCAGTGTTCTTGAGCTTTACTATAATTTACAGTGAGGTTGTCTGTAATTAGCCTCTTTCTTAAGGAAACTTGTCAAAGTGATTTGGGATTAAATTAAGGTGTAAACAAAAAAGTAAGATATGGTCTGCTTTTCACAAAAACAATGTCACACTGTCTTTGTTGAGATAGATCTTTCCACGTCGAGTGGAAAAATACAGTGCTGACATGCAAACCCTGCAGCATAACTGGAACAAAGATAAATGAAACAATCAAGCACCATCCATTCTCACCTTCTCATTAAGGAAGTCAATTACTTCCAGAACATGTAATTGCTCTGGTTATGTGTATTTCAGCTGACAATCTTCCATTTAAGATGCAATTTTTTAAAAATGTATCACCAGAATCTTAAAAGTATACAATAATGAGGTCCCATGCTGAATTCTCAAGATTGTAAGAGCCTTTGCTTCAAGTCTTGAGATTAGTCACCAACAGTGCTCAGGCACAGACATGCAATATTTAATGAAATTGCTTTTCTATTAACTTCTCTTGTTCACCCATGACAAGATTATAACAATCTACTGTAAATAAAACAACCACAAATTGATTCAACAGCTCAGTTCTGGGAAAATATTCGATTCCAGTAAGCACCATCGATATGTGTGGTAAATACACATTAAACATATACCACACCTGCACCACTGCTCGTTTATTTGATGATTTCCCTCGATCATCTTGGTTACTTGACAATGCAAAGTGATTGCTCACTCACTTCAGGAATGTCTGGTGACGATTCAATGTCTCATTTAAGTCTAAGCAAATTGAGGGGTTTTGAGCTAAACACCACTGCACTTCGTGGCCAAGTCAAGTCCAAACACTGGATTCTGTAGTTATAGACAAACTGTATAATTTCTGACACCGCAGGAATGGAGCCACAACTCTAAACGGAGACAATGCTCGCTCACTTTGAAAGAGTGGCGATGCTGCCCAGACGTCTGACTGCTATTCTACTATCATAGACTGCGATAACTGAAAACGGTCTTCACCGCAATCAAGAGCATGGCATTCTCTCCGTCTCTGGGCACCTGCATTGCAGATTATCATCTGCTTCCAAGACCGGAGGACATGCACAATCATCATCAAAGCAGCAGCCTCCATTTCTGTCCTTCAGGAATGCTGCTCTCTGATACTGAGGAACATTTAGGAGCTGCAAACAGGATATTAAAGACCACAGCTCCCACGACTTACAGCTGGCTCTCTGTACAAAGACGCTCGCAAGTCAGTAATTAGCCCCACGTCCACTTCACACGCTCATGGTGACCCCTGACCTTTTTTACTCACCACTACTTCCTGTGAGCATATTTAGGGCCCTGTTGTAAATAGGCCTTTGATCAAGGAGCAGTTTAATACATGCAAAGCCATTAGTCGTCCTTTGTGCTTTAATACATCATAATTTGGAGTTAAGCAGACAAAGGTCAAGAGGCCACTCTGGCCTGACCTGGGAAGGCCCTTGGTGCTTGATCAGTGGCCGGTCTTTAACAAGGCTTTTGCAACACAGCTGTGCAGGCAAAGAGAGGAATGGCAGGGGGCTGCTTGCCGATGTGCGAAGCAATACAATTTACTTCACATCAGAACAGAGATTAAAAAGTAAATGAAGAAGGGACAGGGTCATCAGTCTTTTAGCCCCCAAAGCCCTCCCCTCCCCCTTTAGTGGCCACATCAATGGCCATGCATGAACGGGCTGCACAATTGTGCAAAATAAACGTGCATAGAATGAGCATGTGATCAGTGTTTCCATACAATGTATGAAAAAAAGAGGAAATGTTCAGAGATGGCTGGGGAATGAGTGTTGAAAAAAATATGTGCAGTTGCTCAAAACTTGAATACTGAAAACTTCAATACTTGAAACGTGAATACTTTTGGTGAGAATTCCTGTGATGTGCAGCTGTTCTGGTCAAATGTAATCACACACAGAAACCATACAAGTCAGTCCTTGCTGCCTCATTTCTCGTCAGTGCTAACCACAGCCAAAAAAAGGGTTTCATACTTAAGTGCATCTTTTGTTCACATTCTGTCATTCTCCTTCCTTCTCTTTATTGTCTGGCATTCTGCCTCTCACACCATTTACCTCTAATGTCTACTGTACGCTCTGGCATACCTAATACATTACTCTTTTCTCCCTTCTAATGCCTATAGTAGAGAGTATATCCCATTATAATATAGGGACTACTGTAATAAAAAAGGGCACATAATGGACCCTTTTCCATTCGAGGTCACCCGAATATGCAGCTGAATTGTAGCAGGAACCCAGACTGGTCCACTGTAAATCACAGAGGAAGCAGTGTGTTCAACGTGCTGATGTGGATATCAAATGAAGACATGAATAAAAATTAGTGCAAAGTCTGAAAGCATATTACAAACGATGCTTTTAATAAATCAATCTACTTCTATGTGGTGGCAAAACAGCAATTTCTCTGTCAGAAATTATAAAGCTGTGCGGACCAAAGTCATTCATCATCAAATACTATGATTTATGCGGAGCGAAATAGCTCTAACAATTCCGGCCCATTCCCAGGCACTCAAAGGACACTATAAAACCTGAAACATAAAAAGATGTAATGGTGGAGGGATGTGGAATGGAAAGGGGGAAAAAATTACAGGATGGCATCTGGACAGATTAAGATGCAGAAGTATTACGGCGTAGCATCTGCCTTCTGTGTCCTCGGGCTTAATGAAGACCTCCAGCGGTGCATCTTACTGATTGTAATCTGTGTGTGACCACAATCAATGGAGGCCTCCGTTGGTCAGATCAATGGAGGACAACAGTAGGTGATGGGAATTTATCATGCTGGACTGGTTTTGGGTGTGCCTTATAAAACGCCAGTGGTTCGCTGCCCGTCATCAGCATGCAAATATGTAGTTATTTTGAGGAGAACTGTGCTGTGTTACCCTGTGATTTACACTGAAGTACTCTAAGGTGAATTGGGCNNNACATCAGGCATCTGAATTACTGGATCCCATTATGTCTTTTGTTTCATGTTTTTGTCAAGTGAAGAAGCTTCACCAGAATGACTTTTAAGATCAAGAAACAGCAAATGGTGCAGTGTCCACCCATAAAAGGCTGGCCTTGGAAAGATGAGAGAATGTAGGTTACTAATCCGCCCAAATTAAAAGCATAAAAGAGATTAACCTAACCAAACCTCTCACTTCCAGGCCAGTACATGTCCTCGCCCATTTCTGCTTCACTTGCTTTCTGTTTATTAGCATAGTTTTATTTATTTATTTTTAAAGCATTAAAAAGGATAACAGATCAGACATGCAGAATGGCAGCACAGTGCAAAAAAGGCAAATACAGAAGCTAAAGGGCAAAAAAAGGAATCTTTATATTATACAAGGAACATGCTTGCTTCATGTTTATATAAATATTGTCATCAATCCCCTCTCTCTACTATGAATTCCCCGTGATTAACTTAGGAAATGTAGAAAAAACATAGTTGCTGATTTACTGAGGGGATACCACTCACATAACATGAAAATAATACTTAAATGCACTTACCTCCATTTTAACACTTGTTTAAATACAGCGTAAAGACCAAATGGTTGTTTATACTCAAGCATAGCACCGCTGACCTTGCTTTCATCCTTGGGGAAATGTTAAAATAGAAAACTCAACCAGCATGCATATATTTAACACATAAGCATATCGACCTAGCTTCAAAGGCAAGCCTGGTTTCCGAACAGGCTATTTTAGAAGAAGCTTTAGCGTGAAAGCGCGAAAAAGGAACGCTCAAAGCTGACCCGCTATTTGAGGCACGAACTCTCACCCGTAGCCCGGGATGTGTCAGACTATGAACAAAACCATGCGGCTCTGCAGGCCTGTTTCAGCAGCAAAGACACGGCACACGTCCAGCTTTCAATTAAGCATACCCACCACACACATTAATTACAACTGAGCGATGTGTAAGCACACCTGCATTGTATGCAGTCAGTATTTAAGTGAGCAAGAGAATGCCCTTCCAGTCTGCAGAGCATTGGCTGCTTACTATTCATATAATGAGGCTATGGTATGCATCTGCTCATGGTGAACTGTGCACAGATGAGTGTAAATACCATCAGCTCCCATCTGTGTCTGCTCGCCTCACTGAAGGAGCAATGGAGAGAAAAAAGGCGAATGCTAACATAAGACCGGGGAGCAGATAACCCCGGAGCGCCGGCATGACCGTTATTTGCATGAAGGGAAAATAGGAGAGGAAGGGACGGGAAACTACAGAGTGCGGAACACGCCATGATCCCACCTCTCTTCCAGGTAATGACAGAGCACAGCTTCCAAATGAGTAGGTGCGGGGAGGCATGTGGAAAGACAAGTTGGTTAAATAGTGAGAGAGGAAGAAGGAAGAACCCACAGACATCACAGGCAGATATGTAGCTGTCAATGCCTCCCTGACTTTTTTTTCCTTCTTTTTAAATCTCAGTAGAAAAAGTTACCCAAAGTTTCATTTGAAAAGAACTGTTCAAAAGAAAAAGAGGATACCCTCAAATGTCTGGCGCTCTTTATTGTATGCCTAATTATCGCTAACATATCTGTCAGAAAATGAGGCATCAAAGTGTTTTGTCAGAGAAAATACATAAAAGATGAAAAGACGAATAGGGAAAATATTCACTTTGATGAGAGCACATTTTGCCGTTTATGGACTCATTTCCCTGTGTTGTATCTGATTGCGCTCCCTCCTGTTTGTTGCATTTTAAGGTCCTCTGGAATCTCCCAAATGCTTGTCAGAGAGCAGCTATGTCCCGGAGGAAATGTATCATAGGAACTATTTCATCCTTCAAAAAAGTGTGTCTGCACAAGTTTATCATAAAAGCAATGCCTTGGATTACACAAAGAGACAGCCTGGTCTTGACAGCTCAGACCAAATGGAGGGGCTGGATTCAAAAAAGATGATCACTTACAGGTATGATCGCTGTGTCGGGAAAGCAGGGATAAAAAGTCTGCAAAATGCATTTCTTCTGATGATAACGCAGCACTCTTTAACGCCAACATCATCATTTTGCGCGATCATCTCCGCCAGTCTCATTCCTCACGTTCTCCTCTCTGCCTTTGCGAAAGGTTAAGAGGGAGGTGATTTGTTATAAAGTGAGGATTAATCCCACTGTCTGACTACCACTTGGCACCAGCACTCAGCTGATAGCAGGTTCCTTTGTGTGCAAAGTTGACACAGATAAATGAAAGGTATGTACAGCATATCCATTTATCTGATAAAGAGCTAGATTTGGGTTGGTGAAAATGAACGCCACACAGATTCATCTTCAACGTTATTCACCTGTGTTGAAATCTATGACGATACATTCTTTTTTTTTTTTTTTTTTTTAAATACTATCGGATACGACAAGAGGTGCACATGCAAATATGATCAACCAGATGTGACAGAACACACAGAAACAGACACATACATAGCCACACTCACAACTGACAAACTATGACATGAAATGCCTTACCTGCCCTCCCTCTATATGATAATTCACCACAGCTGACAAGCGAGACCCCGAGATAAGCCGAGAAGGCTGAGAAGATAAATGTGACAGGGCTCGCAGGGGACCTCTGCTTGCATATATGGAGTTTATTTGTGGACAGTCTGGTGTGAAAGTGGGGATATGGCCCAGCGACTTTTCTTGTTCCAGGTGAGGGTTTTGCCTATTACGTTTAGTTTCAATACAGCAGTGGCTGACATCCAGAGGGTCACAGCAAATATCAGAAGCGCACCCCCCTCACACACACACAGGTGACGGGGAGAGAGCGGCCCCTCTGGGTTTCTGATTTAATGTTTTAGAATTGTTTAACAGACCGGGAACCTTCAGATATCAGGAGAAAGTCGGTTGGGCCCACATGCTCATTTTGGGCAATGCTGTGCTTAACATTCACACCTGGGTGCTGCTAACAATTTGCCACTGACAAGCTTCTCCAGTGTAACCAAAAGTCTTGTGCGCCTAAACCGCAGTGCCAAGACTGCAGTCCGGTAGAACCAAAATTTCCACCGGTGTGCCTTCAGGTACAGAGACCACCATTATTCCTGCAGCACCAAGATTGAGGGGATCAGCCTTGGCAGAGCATGCTGGAGATGCATCCTTATTCTGATGATGATGGGTCAGCAATTCCCCTTTAACCTCTGGATGCTCATCCTGTCACTGTAATGTATGTGACTGGGACTGTACAGCAGGTCACCCACTGTAGCAAGCATGAATTATAAGCCATTATGGACAACTGATCCTTATATAGGACGCTAGTAAAGATAGCCTCGGTCACAAGGCCTGCCTTGGAGACCGATTTTGTAGCTATATATATCAGTAAAAACAGCTTAGTGATGAAATCAATGATATGGAGGAATAAATGGTGAAGCCGTTGTAGTGGGGGCATGTATTTTCTTACATCAGCCGCAGCCAGGAGATTTTTTTTGTCTCGTCCAAGGAGGGCATTATGATGTTCCTGGAGGTAAGACATTACATTCAGGAAAAATAGCACTTCTACTGACAGGTAGCAAAGCTCAAGGATCTTCTGCTGATTGATGAAGAGACTGACAACCGCTACAGAGCACTGCTGATACACAGCTAACTGCAACCAAAGGGGACCAATTTGTTATTGGGAACGACAATCGCTCACGCTTACCTGAAGGTAGTGATGAAGTATCTTTCAACACTCCCTGTTTTATCTAGAAAACTGTGTGTGTGAAGGCATGGTGTGTGAGAGCGATATAAAGGGAGGGGAGAGGTTGCGTACACATCCCATCAGACTGTGAGGTATGGTGATGAAGTGCGGCAAACAGAACTTATTAACACAGAGTAAAGCTTTGAGGCCTTCCCCGCTCCATCTCTACCTAAACACAAGAAACAAACAGGGTGACCCCACTTTGACCCCAGCTTCATCCATCCATCACCCAGCAGCATGCACCCACACACACACACCCACACCCACCACTGAAGCTCATATCTCTACACTGCTGACATTAGGCCTACCCTGTGGAGAGATTCATGCTGCTCCATTCCATTAATATTTCCAGATCGCACACAGTTCACGAAATGTGCAATCCCGCAGTCCAGCAGGTTCATGGGAGTTTAAGAGTAAAAAGGCTTTGAAACAGACTTGAAATGTGTGCTGTTCTACAAGTAGCATGTTTGCCAATTGCCTGAAACATATTTTGTCTGAGCAATGAATTATTCAAGGGAAAAGAAAATGAAGCTTAAAATTGCCCATCTTTAGCAACACTGATCGCTTTGACTCTTTCTCAACCTCAGTATATTTCTGGACTAATAAGCAAGTTCGTTAAATAGCACTTCCATTCCTCAAGTCACCGGACAGACAGATAAAAAGATAAGTGCTTAGACAGACAGACATGGTCACTAAGGCTGAGGAAATCCCCGTCATTTGTCTCAGGCCCTGCAGACGTATGTTCAAGCTCAAGTCTCACCCCCACCATTTCTGTTGCCTTCTCTTGCACTAGTTTAAAGTTCATGTGGAGGTGAGGGTTTCTACCTCCCCTCCCTCGTCAGTGACCCCTTGCACCCTGCGTGTCTGAGAGCAGCAGGCCCCCCTCGGGGATCGACCTTTCCCTCCCAACAAACAAACCGGGAAAAAAAATGCGCACATGTTGCTTTTGCATGCTCTGCAGGTGTTGCAACGCAAGGGCATGCATACAAATATCACATGCACATATAAGCACGCTAACAAAGACCAAGACTAGGCCAGAGGCTGAGAGTATAATGGTAGTATGGGAATTGAGATATTTCCCAGAGCAAAAAGACAAAGGAGCTGACTTCTTTTGCAGGTTTTATTCGTGTTTGCCAAATGTTTGGCAATGTACAAACAGGATATAAATTAAAGGCTGCATATTTAAATGGCAGGTACAGACTGTGCTATATTCCTAACAAGTGGATTTAAGCGGATTAAATGGTGCACAATGCGCCAAAAACATTCAGGACGAGGTAATTGTCGAAATTTGATCTTGAATGGCTCAACAACAGAAGAGAAGGTGCTATTTCTTGCGTGGTGGGAGGCCTTTTTAGGGCATAGGGCAACCAGACCTGGGATGACCCTGCCATGCACACAGGGAACTATCAGTCAAAATGACAGCAACTTTAAATCACTAAACATTTCGCCGCACTGGCTGAGATGAGGGATAGTTCATGGTGTGACATGCTGAACAGCATGTGTGCTGTCACCTCTGAACTCGCATCCTGTTTTCTAGATTTTGGGAATCAAAGAACTCTCCTGCATTTTGTGATTTTGTGCCTTTGACCATTTGACCATCAAGACACCCCCCCCACCAATAGGTATGTGTGCTAGAACTTGTCACAGCCAACCTACACCATTGCCATGTCACACCCAGGTAATGCTATGCGGTGCTGACAAGGTAAATCAATTTCAATCATCCATAATCAATATCACAAGTATTAAGTTTGCTCAGCCATAAAAATGTAATATGTGGTTCTTAAGTGTATACCTGGGAGTGATTTGGAGCAGACACCATGTGTCCTGACCCTGGAGCTTCACCTCTCAGTGCCAGAGCCAGACCCCAGGGCCTGTGGTAGTAATGAGAGGGCAAGGGGACACGTAGGCTGGGTTCACCCATGGAGTAAGGGGCAAGGGGCAGGCATGTGAGGCCAAAGGATATGCAGCCCTGAGATGCATACTAAAGAGGCATCAATTGCAAACTGAATTGCCCGCATTCCTTGACAGTCCCATCACAGCGAATAAAAGTGCCCTGTGATCCAAAAACCCTGCTGAGCACAGAAAATCTAGAGGGAGAGCTCTGCATATGTAAGACCCCTTCGACAAAGACAGCACATCTTAACATAAACTGCTCTTGTCACCTTTAGTTGGGGGGAAGTTTGACAGGGGGCGGGATTTTTCCTTCATGGTAGACAAGAGGCAAATAAGACATGACTCCTTTGAATATTTCAACGCTACACAATGAATTAAAGAGAAGTGTTATATTCGCCCTTAAAAAATACAGATGTCTGAGGGGACTGGAGAGAAGAGAGGGTGTTGTGTCCTTTACTCCTGCATAGGCGGTTCATTCCCCCACGGGACTGTGGGTTAAGTGACAGCTTGGGCCCATCACTAAGATGAATGGTTATGTCCTACGCAAGGCCTTTTAATTAGCTCCACAAGCTGCCTTTTATAAAGCGTGCACACACATGGAGGCATCTACGCACTAATGCACATACTTTATGTTCACAAACATTTGCCCATGGTCATATACTGTAGGTATTAAAATACACATTTTTAGTGTTCTCTAAACATCAAAATGAGATACATTTGACAAACACCAGTCCCCATGAATCAAACACCAAAGGTGTGGGTGTTGAAAACTAATTTCCTCTGGATAAGATCAATCCATCATCATATTAGAGGCCGTAAAAAAAGAGGGTGGATAGCTGTTCTGGGTTGGGGGAGGCTCTGGAGTGGCAAGCAACCTGGAAACCAGACGGGTGCCATCATGAGCAGGGCAGGAAGCAAGATTTTACACTCCTCCACGCCTGGCATCTTTCCATGCCCCGCCTCCTCCTCGTCCTCCTCCTCCACCCAATCTTCCTCCACACATGGTTGGGAATGGAGAGCGCCATCCACCATTAGAGCGTGGGTGGGGATATAACTGGTCCTGGGAAGGTTGCGACGAACCACCAAGGCTACTCTCCAATTACAGAGAGATACCAAATGATGAGTTTGTGGCATATCGCATTAACATCCAAAACATCTGCCCGCATTCAAGGGCTTAGTTGGGACACTGAGAACCATGTGCAAACACAGTACCATCCAATTAGTGGGGCAGCCAGATTTTGAGCATCATGTTGTTGCAAGGGAAAAAAAGGGCCCAGCTGAGTCTGAGGAAAGGAACTCTGTGAACTTATTAGCAAAAACTACAAGTTGGGCTGCAGCATACAGGTGAGGCATGTGTATGTGAGAACGAGAGATGGGACCCATACAGGGAGAGATAGCCGTTACAGCCAAAGGCGGCCAGTGAAGGACACAAAATGCCTTCATCTGCCAAACTCTTCCTGTAGAATGTTCCTCTTTTCTTGCTCCTCATCATACTTGTTCAACCACTTGAACACGAACGAACACA
>CAESWR010001323.1:77898-92789 GCA_903171835.1 Mullus surmuletus
CACACACACACACACACACACACACACACACACACACACACACACACACACACACACACACACACACACAAACGCAGAGCTGAAAAAAGACAATAAAAGCGGCACGGGGGCTTACAGTACATCTGTCACACTGCTGGAACAAACATTGTAGTCTCACAAGACACCACCAGCTGTTCTGGAGCCCTGACTCAAGGTTTGTTTATCACTCATTGTTTTCTCTGCGCCGTCTTTCGCTTCTCAATTTCAATTTACTCAGATACACGCTAACACAAAGGAGGGCAGTGTGTCAACGCCCACGGGTCTTTGAAGTGCGAGCTGAATGTTAGTTTAGACATCTGAGAGCAGCTTTAGAGGGAGCACGCTCTCCCCCTCTTGTCTCCTTTGCGCCCGTTCAGTGCACACATTTGGAAAGATATGGGACACTCGGGCGAGGTGAAGGGGAAAAAGAAATGCTCCACTGCTTGCAGCATCACAATTTGATCATCAGCCAGGCGGTATCATTCCTACAGATGCTTGGGGGGGGGGGAAAAGAGCAAACTTAAAAAAAACTGAGCACTGAAATCTGATCTACTATATATTCCGCAGCTCTGAGGGTTACCGCTCATTTCCTAACCTGTTCCCCGTGGAAATAAAATAATTCTTTATCAGATGTACTTAATACATTGACAGTCCTATAAATCTGTCAGGAGAGCCAAGAGTAAATGCATTCCTCTGACTCAGTCCTCATATTATCTGTCTGCGTGGAAAATGGTCATAGCTGCCGGGCAAGTCAAACAGATTTGATTTCACTCATATCTCGTAACAGTACGTTTTTCTTTCTCCTGCGCCTGCTGTAACAGAATATGCCTTGTTGCCCTTGCCCTCAGGAGAAATCTTCTGCCTAGCAGCGCTGGAGATGGACGGAGAGAAACCTGACTGGCGATGGCTGGCGGCTGGTCTGTGGGGAGTGAGCTCAGCTGCAGTCTATTGGAGAGGGAAAAGGGATGGATGAATAGAGGGAAGGGACGACAGAGTGGGAAGGAAGGGGGGAAATCAATAAGCTGGCCGAGTGTATCCTTGCCCCAGTCTAAGCTGGTCCAAATTTCCCTTTTTTCCCCTTTTGCATTAAAGGGCCGTCAACAGCACCCCAATGAACAAAACAGCCAGAAAGTTATCTACAGACAGATAATCTTGAAAGCACAAAGAATCCAATCATACACCCACTTCCCAGACAACTTTCCTTGCCACTGCACCAAATGGCAAGCCTGAGCTTATTATTGTGAGAAGGTTATAGTGCAAGATAGGTCTGCAGGCGCAAACAAACAACAAAACTAATATCAGTAAAAGAGCCATGGGCACTTCTTCTCAAAACACTGATGTATGGGGGTTGAGGTAAGGTGGGTCAGTCTACATTTGATATTTCTGTGATATATAAAATCATTACTATCATGAAGCATAATACCTCAAAAGGTGTAATAACGCCTCTTCTGACACAACCGAGGAAGACAGAGGAAAGAGTTGAGTCCAACTGTTGAGGGAATGTTTGAAACTAGAAGTGGAAAATGCATTGCGTCGTAGTACGGATGTGTGTGGCATATTCTGAATTGTGATGTTAGTGAGACATCCAAAGGGCATCTCTATTACCACCAATATTAAGCGAGTATGCATTAGTCAAGCCTGCATTTGGACACTTAACCTCAGTGCACGCAGTTGGCAAATGACCTAATCGATTCCTTTTGATCAGTAAAGAACAGCAAACAATGGCTAGCAGTGCTGAGGGCAGGGCTGAAAGCCTCTCCCACAAGGTCAATATTGGAGCCACTGATAAGAAACCTATGGGTGATAAAGAGAGGGCAGGGGTGGTGAAGAATTGGACACTGGTAATTTCCAGTCAGGCTGATTCATTCAGAAGATGACCTCATATCCCAC
Source organism: Mullus surmuletus (assembly GCA_903171835.1). Lineage (NCBI taxonomy): Eukaryota > Metazoa > Chordata > Actinopteri > Syngnathiformes > Mullidae > Mullus > Mullus surmuletus. The sequence goes on from CAESWR010001323.1 coordinate 79,807, forward strand.
TTATGACTTATCATCGAGACAAAGATTGGAATCCAATAGGATGAAATGCTTCAACTTGGGTTATTTGATAAAACATAGAAGGAGTCACCGAAGAGCCCAGAAGCACACATACAACCCAGAGCACCAACGTGGCAGCGAAAATCATTCATTCTGACTCTCGTCAACAAACCCATGTCACTGTTATTCAGGCTTCATCCATCTGAAAGGGTCTTGTTTGATGAAAGGACAGCTGTCATAGTGGGGGACCGGCATAAGTAGTATGATGACAGAGTGATGCTGAGAGAAAAGAAGGTCATGTAGCTGAGAGGCACTTAGGAGCCGTGGACCAAGGGGGCCAGGATATTGTTCGTCAACACGACTAACCCCATGGGGCGTACAGAAAACAGTCTGGCTCTCATTTAATCTGTCCCTGTCTCCCCAAGTGGAACCGCAGTACAACAAACATACCAGCACTTAAAAATGGAGATTCAAAATAGAGATTCATTGATATGCACTATGGGTTTTATCCCACATACGGCCATTGGGTCAAGAGCTAGACAATCATAGATGGATGATTCACCATCAAATCACTGCAAATGTTATAATATGTCCATAAATATGTATATAATATGCATGAGATGAAACTCAAATAATCCCATTGGGGAGTTTTTATACTCCAAAGAAAACAAACTAGTAAATCTGATTCTTGTAGGTGTACAAACTGGCTAAATGCCAATATCTCCTGAGGTCTAAATAAAACATACTGTAATAAGAGGAGGCTCTCATCCCCCCTAAATAAGTGTGAACACAGTGAGGAGGAAGCGACTGATAGAAACACAACAGTCTTCTAAATTGAAGCAATTCCAATGGGAGCGTCACAGATCACGGTAAAGTAAATCACCACAGACTGGTCGTGTGGTTAAACACAAGCGTGCTATCTACAGTTCACTGACATTTTCCTGGCAACATTTCCGGGAATACATGTTCCAGTTTTCCAGTTTTCTCTCATTGCTATTTGAAGCCACCAATGTGTGATTTGGCCAGTGCAACATAAAGTCTAAAAATAAAGGAAATGTTCAACAAGCCAAAGCATATAAGCTTTGACCTACACAGTAGCAGTAGAGTGTCTTGTTGGTTTAAAGTAACATATAATCAACTTTTTCTCCCCCTTGTCATCCTTTTCCCCGACATGGGACTGCAAACAAAAATGCCTGGTTCGAACAATAGAACTGTGATTATTGTGGGCAAAAAGTGAAACTTATCCGTCATGTAGCCCCATTCCAGTATAAAGCACTGAAACCTTCAAATGGAAAAGAAAAGCCAAAAATGTCCCTTGGTTACAATTGCAGCCTTTGTCAAACTGCAGGCCGATACATAGCAAACAAAATGGTAAATGTTTTAGTAATGATCCGCATGTTCTTTGGTCAAAGAGCAAGCCTAACCTGCTCAGATGTTTGGCGGGCGCTCTCTGCTGTGGGTGTCTGTGGACAGCATGGTTTTGGAGCAATATTTTACAAACTAAAGTCATTATACAAGTATGAATCACAACTATCCTCAATTTAAGATCATTCTGCTCCTTTGTCCTCAGCCATTGCCTGTATGCATTTCGATATCGCTGAGCATATGAACCTATACAATTTCCACATTTGGTCCGCTGGTGACAAACCAGTGTTTGACTTTTAGGTTAAGGTTACATGCTCTGTGTGGAATCGGGCCCCTGATCTCAAACTGCCAACACATACAGTACAAATCCATAAGTCAGCAAAGGCTTGAATGTTTCTTTAAGCCAAGTGAAGAAAAGCTGAGATGATGGAAGCTTTGCTCCGGTCAGAAAATGACTACTTTCTTTGGTTGTCAACTGTAAAAGGCTTCTGGACCTAGAGGAGGGCCCTCTAGAATAAATGGACTTTGATATTGACATGAAGAAAGCCAGGACATTCCACCGCTCTCCAGGGACAATGATTTGGTACCGGTCTTTGACATAGTTGTCCAGATTCAGAGCTGTGACCTGTGTTCACTCACTCAATGAGAAAATCCAGATTTATCCTCCTTCACAAAATCTCAGGCAAAGCAACAAATTGCTTGTGACATCACATTGAGCAGAACTGCAGCATGGAAAGGGGCATAGACAGGAGGATGGAGTAGATGAAAGGAGGCACCAGGATGTCACAGTGAGTCTATTGTGGATTTTTTTTCAAGTCTCAATGTGGCCCATTGTAAAGTGAAATCAACCATGCCGTCCTGTGTATGCCTGGTAATGAGGGTGTCCAACCAAGCTAACAACTACCACCCAAACAAACACACAGCCAAACCCATGCAAAGAAATGTCGTCAAAACAATTTTACTACCTAAAACAGCTTTGCTTAGTCTACCTATTCACAATGTATAGTGCCACTCCATAAATAGATGTGGCCAAATGGTACAACATAAACTTATGACCAAGTTGTGTCCCTTAGCAGCATCTGCCACACAGTAAATCTGCCCACAGCCTGCAGCTGTCAACAGGAAGCCCTGGATGACCTCCACAGACAGACGCATGCTCCAAGAGTCAAACACACACTCCGTCTTACACACACACACCCGTCTTTCATCTGTCCGTATCTGGCCAACGTCCAACAGTCCATATCTGTTCCATTCACTCATAAAAAAGTAATATTTAGACTTGGTCGGCAGCATTTGGGAATATTGTCAAAAAAATGAATTAGAGAAATGGATGGTCAGTGCACAGAAATAAGCAAATGATGAAGTACTATTATGTAAACATGCTATATTTAACCACATGTAACCCCGTGGCAGGGGGCTGACAAATGCACTTTTTCAAAAGAGGAAAGGCTCTCTGGTTTTTGTCAGTGCAATAGTTCCGAGCACCTCAAGTGCTATGTCTCGATTGTCAGTTTGCACGTATTTTCCCCAGACTGTTGGCGGAAAATTTACAAGAACATTTTTAACAGTTTGTTATTTCATGGGCTGGCAGAGTCAGTTTCGCTGAGTGCCTTGTAAATGTCTTTTAGGACCTCCGATAATCAGGGGGACTCGAGGCACTTCAGAGAGTGGAGTACATGAAAGTAGCAGATTCCAATCATCTATCATGGGGAGAGGGGTAAAGTAATTGGTGATGCAATTGTGTCTGCATGTGCTGCTTCCTCCACAGCATCATGTCACGTGCATCATTTTTTTTCCATTTTACATATCAAAACATGGAGATAAGATGATAGGATGCAGCCGTTTCGAATGTGCAGATGGCTTTAGGAAAACATGTTGGAAGTGACAGCTGAAGCAACTGCCTTGCACAAATCATGCCTCTCATCAGTCTTCATTAAGCAGACAACTCAACTGAATGGAGTAAACGGCTTTGATGAGACGACAGCACAAGAAATCATGTGCACAGACACACTTATGCAGTCTCAACACAAACAAGCATGGTCAACACGGACCAACAGTGATCCATTAACAATAATGAGCATTGTACAAGGTGGGGGCATATCAGGCTCTGACAGTGGCAGAAGACAGGGAGTGTGCACCCTGTTCCAGTGCCAACATGCCATCTGCGGCCGGCACTGGCTCAGTTAATGAGGGGATTAGACCCACATGCACAGCCCTGGGACAGGGCCCCTACCCTTCCTCCAGCAGGAGCCCACCACACCAGCACTTTTATATGGAAAACATGACTGAGGCAAGGTGGGCTACTGTGCACATGCTGAGCAGAAACCCCGCTGACTGCCAACGTGCAAGGGCATCCAGGTTGACTGTTTGGCCATTCCTATGTGAATGAAACTGCATTCATTAGGATGCTTGTCTTAATTTTGTGTGCTGATGATCCATGGATGTACTTTCAAAAATCCAAAAAGGACTAAAAATGTAGACATTAAGCAGTGAAACCGTCAGGGCAGTGAGCAGCGGGGATCACAGAAATTCTTCCCTCATCTGGCACATAGAAAAGACCGTCTCGATTAAGGGAAGTGAGGAGGCAAAACCAATCTGTATACCTCAATATTATCAACATGAGGAGAAGGAACAATATTTTGAACAAACAAGAAATGTGTTCACACCTCTATTAGGCAGTGACCTGAGCCTGCACTGGGAACACACCAGTGTTGACACCCAACACACTATGAGACCGCATTGATAGAGTGGCGTCCTAAGGCAGCCGCCTGCTTAGCACCATCCCACAAGGAGCACAAGGGCCTTTCAGGCGAGTGGCAAGGCCTTCATGTGTCACTGGCTTTCTCTTCATGGTCATCATCACCTGCACATAACACACAACACAGAGAATGTGTTCCTTTGAAGAGAAGACAAGAAGAGGAAAGCTGCTTAAATTTCTAACACCAACAGAGATAAAATTACTCTAAAAAGGCTGATGACACAATAAATGAACAGATAAATGACTAAATCCACCGACCTTGGGTGCAATTAGCCCTTAATTACAGCAAACCCTGCTCTGTGCCCTGGGAGATACTATAATTAAAAGGGGATAATGTAAGGCAACAAGAGAGGCTTTGAACAGAAAAACCTGCCAGCAAAGAGGATCCACCACAAGCATCCAGCATGAAGAATGTTGTGGGAAGAATGCCGCATATGTATATTTTCGTCATTGTGTAGCACTCAGGGCAAAAATAGAATTCACAACTCATGAAGCTCACAACGCATAAACGGATTTTGGAAATAATGAAACGTGAAATCGCAAGAAATAGTAACATGCAACCAAAAATGTCCCCCATTATAGGAATTATCCACAAACTCGCAGCAGCATTCATATTGGACATTTTAATTCAGCGCTTTCATGCCCAATATTGCCTCTGACCACAGTGAGGAAACTTTAACGACTAGTCAAATTGAGCCTTGGCAAAAAAATACTTCTCTTTCTGTGTCTGCACTTATTTCTCTCTGCAAATGGCTGCTGGGTTGTGCTCCCACAACTAAGATGGACATTCTTTCCTCCTTCATTCTTTATGGCTGTGGAAACCGTCATTATCTGGCACCACCTACGTGCAAGTGCAGCAACACCAGAGACAAAAAAAAATCCAGGTTTTCTGTTCACATCCAAGGGTCAGACCAAACCATAACATTTATCATTTGGACCACAGACTTTATTTTTCCCCGTGTGTCATGTGAAGCTCCAGCAAGACAGAGGATTAAGTGCCAGTTTTCCCATGAAACCAAAAGACATTATGTTTATGACCTGACTGTCACTCCGTTGCCTCCCCATGCCTCCTTTCTGGTCTGCTCGTCTCTCCACACTGGGTGATCAAGGCTCAGAAGCCCTGTAATAACGGTCTGTTTAGACTCTCATCACTGATTGTCAATTAGAGCTTTTGTCTCCTGTGACCCCCAAACACATACTTTAAGGGGCTGTTGACAGGCTCAGTCGTTTCTACCTGGTTAGTAGCCGAACTCTTTAGCGATTACGTCAGGTCAAAACAACCCCAGACCGCCGAGTGTCTCCAGAGCCACCAAGACAAATGGCAAAAAAATTGCTAGCAGGCAACCAATAAACTTTGAAGTCACACAGCCAGAATTGAATGCAGTATGTGTGAAAGGAAATCATAAAAATAGAATCTTTGGCACTGTCCGATTTGGAGTGAGTCATCACTATTTGACCTAGAGCTAATAAATACAAAACAGAGCGGAGATTTGACTGAAATGGAATGAATGGCATGTATTTTCTGTGCTTCATATACAAGCTATCAGACCACTGGCAGAGCAGACGGAACACTGTCCAGCGGTGGTGTTTTATTGGACGCTTGTATTTGTTAATGTGTCTGGGCTCCTGCGTTGTTGCGAGAGAGAACGCCTAACAGAGAGGCTGTTGTGCATGGTGCTGGCAGAGCTCCACCGTCCCCTCTGGCCAAACTACCATATTCACTTTACTTTTTTTTTTTACTTTCTTTTTTTTAAAAGCCTTATGAACTGGGGGCACTCTGCGTGGGTGAATACACTCTACCTCTTCACACACAGGCGCTTTTTTTAAAGAGTTCACAGTGTCAGCTGGCTGAGAGCAATTGTTCCAATAAGAGTGCATTTGCTTTATTTCCATCACTTTTTTTTTTTGCAGTCCAGCCTTCCTCTGTGTCTTTCCGGGCTGCTGAATAGCTGCCTTACACCCTCTCTTTCATGGTGCCCTCTCTGTTGACGGAACTGTGACGCCTAGCCAGGACTTGGGTCTTAAATAAGAGTTTGAGGGCTGACACATGTGGCCTGTGAGCTGGCAGCAGCTTTGTGGCAGAGGCGAGAGGGGGTGGCAGTATAGGGGTGTGGGGTGGGGGACCAGGGGCCTGGGACACTCAGGGAGGAGAGACAAGCTGAAGGAGCCCCTTGAGAAACAGCTTGGGCCAACAACCACAACAACACCTCAACAAGGGCTACAGTCATCCAGCAGAGTCAAGCTTGAAGGAAAGGAAGAAATAGTGCCGCTGGTAGATGCCAGCAAGAATCAAGACACATTGAGCCAGAGAGAGGAGGAGAACTGAGGGGGATGATGTGGGGGGGGATCGGAGGAGAAACTAAAAGGCAGAGTGGACAGATGATGGACGGAGGGTTGGGTATGGAGAGAAAGAAGGTGAAAAGACAAAATTCTGTGGGCCATGCAAAGAAGAAAAAAGACCCCTGTTTGGTTGTCAAGGAAAGGAAACTAACACTTAAGTGTAGTAAACACCATCCAGGCTGAGTAAAAGGCGTGCTGACAAGAAATAGGAACAGGCAGGTGAGAGTGGAAGAAGATAGCACCTTGGAAGTGTGCTGGTGTCACAACACATTGCTGCGTATCCGCTGGTACCTGCGAAGGGCCAGCAGGGAGATAAACAAACTCCAGAGGATGCCCACACAAAGAGAAACACTGCGTTCAAATACTGACAACCGGGAGGTAACAGAGATTAAAAAAAAAAGTAAATCAAGTGAAAAAATGTGCAGATGGGATCAGCAAAAAAAATGATCTTATTGCTTATTATTGCTCATCACTGGTTCCAGTAGGAGCCCAACAACGCAGCAAAATCTTCAATGGGAGAGGAGAGAAAAGGCAAGCAAGAGAAGTGGGTGGTTTTCTGTGACAGCAGACAAAGACAATAACAGTGGCTGTGAAAATGTCTTCAATTCATTTCGCCGGGAAATTTCTCTGCTGTTTATCCGCCTGTTTCCTCGAGTCGCCATGGGTCTCTCTGGCCCAATCCCAGCCTAATCCTCCACTTCACCTCCATCCCAGATAATTTCACAGTTGTCACTAAACGCAGAATTTCCTTTTTCTTCCCACAATGTTGAGGAGGGTGTGCGTGCCAAGATGGCGCCGAGATATCAAAACCGGGGAGGAGGAGGAGGAGGAAGGAGAGAGAAGGGGGTTGGGGGGGTGGGGGGTATCTGTCTCCAAAACTGGCAAATGTTCCCTTCATGGTTGTTAGCATTCTCCACAACACCAATTTAAAACACTTGGCAAACACCGTTGTACAGCATGTGAAAACGCGCAGACCGGAGCCGCTGTCCTTTTAGCAAGCTCAAACAAGGTGGCCGCGCCAGCTTGTGTCTTTCACTTCACATCAGAACCATCAACATTTTACTAACAAGACCGGAGACGCTGTACGAGATCCGAGCCAAAAGGAGTCTTTGGATTTGGCACAGACACGCGCACACAAAGACACGCACATACGACGGGCGCACATGCAACGCTGAAGGTCATGATGACATTGCCACCTGTCCCAAAACGATCAAGCAATGTCCGCACATTGTGGCGGAGGTCACGTCTGTGCCTGTTCTCCAAGGGCCAAAGTTAGAGCTAACTCCCTGTCTAATTACGGTTAGAGAGGTCGCTGTCCTTCCTGCTGCTAATGTGGATCCACCGACACTAAATCCAGCCTTAACAAGCCATGGAATCCAACTGACAGAAACAAAAAATAACATACAGCTGCGCAACAGGGACAGTTTTGGTAGGAGAACAAGAGACGGTAGCTAATGGTTTTTAAATGCTACTGAACATTAAATCCCCTCTTGTCATGTGCACAATTGTACCCATTGATTCCCTCCTACAGCTGCAGCAGCATTTTGTTTTCGACACGTCAGATCTCTTGAGCTTTGTGCCATGAAGCTATGCCGCTGGTATGTGGCCACTCTGGTGCAGAGCTCGAGTGAATTTGGTTTGAAAACGGGGTCAAAACAACCACGCCGGGGCAGCGCTCCTGGCACACACAGTGCCATGTGTTGCTCCGGCTAGTTACCACTACACACGGAGGAGTGAGGTGTGGTAACAATAAACAGCCCAGACGCAGGAATGCGCCTGGCCATAAAATGCAACACAGCGCCATTCATCATAGCACCCAGAGCACAGCAGGGGCACAAATATCAACGTTTCCCCCCCACACGCCCTGTTCCACAAACAGATTTCGGCATACTTTCAGTCTCCTGCTGTCTATAACTCTCCCCCCTGTGTGCCGAACTGTCTATATGCCATAACCGACTGCCTAGCATTCTTGTAGTCTGTCACTGATATGCTCATCAGAGAAGTTTTTTATTAATAGCTCTGTGCGTAAACCATTTGAGGTTTAGCATAATGCCACATAGGCCACGGATGTGGATGCTTCAGGGGTCACCTCTGGGACAGAACTTCAGAAAATGGCTCCAGAGTTGTAGAGGTATACAGCAGCTGAGGATTGTGAGAGCAAAGTGGAGGAGAAAAAAAAATAGCCGCGAAGGTCTGGCAGAGGACACGAGAGCACTTGGAGCGACACTGTGGTAAATTGTCCAGCATTGATGGGCTATGAGGATTATATACGAGTCAACATTTGTATGGACTAACCTCGTTGATTCAATAAAAAGCAAGTGCGTGTGACCAATGAGAGCAGGCGCGCTCCATATACACCGCCATGGATCATTTAGCCCATCGTCAACAAAAGTGAAGCTGAACTGGAAGCGTGTGTGACATTCAAGCGGTTGGAGGTGTGTGTGCAAGTTAAAATCTCCAAAACCATTCATGATTTTCCGCCAACTTAAACGTGACAATGAATCCGTCCTAGGAGCAACAAACATGCTCAGGGACAGATGAAACAAGGGGGAAAAAAATAACAAAAACTGGCAGCCTGCAATATATTCTCTGCTAAATACACCCTTCCTCGTGGCGTATGCTTCCACTGTTTATCTCCGTGCAGCTCTTCAAACTCCCAACAACCGCCTTCCGTAAATTAAAATGTCACATTACATCAGCAACAAACAAACAACAACAAAAAAAGAAGAAAAAACTGGGCAAAATGTGAGATCCAGACACCCGCAATGTGTAGCCACACACTCTGTGCTTTGTCTATTCTGTCAGAGATTCCCAGGGATATTGGATAGGCAAATGATTTAAACAAAGAGCCGGGATTGGAACAGTGTGGAACATGGCGCTTGAAGCAAAAAAACAAAAAAATGAAACAATGAACGATAAGGAAGACTGTGAGGGGAAGATAATTAATGAATAGCTGCGTCAAATAATACAAGCTCTAACAGTGGGACCTCTTGTCCTACTTCTGTTTCTGCACATTATGCACACACACACACGAAAATCACATATAAGGAGGAGGGGGGAAAATTAAGAGGTGGTTTCCGAAAGGAATTAATTGTGATTTACCAACATGTTCTCCCATAAAAACATCTTCAGGAAATAAAATTATGAATCTGTGCAGGCTATTGAGGGAGAAAATGAAAAGAGAAGGAGGAAAAAAGCCAACCAGGGACATGATATTGATTATGAGGCCTCGCTGCAGCTGAAAGATATTTCTCATCTGGTCAAATAGTGGCCAGTAGGTGTTGGGGGGTCGGGTATCCGGGGGGTTTACCCTGCACAGAGGGTTTTGGACTTCACTTTTCTTTGTTGGGCTGTGTCAGCTTTTAGAGCCACAGGGGAAACAGACATTCATCCCAAAAATAGTAGACGCATCCAAATGGTCGGAGAGCTGTTTTATATGGAAATCCTGACACCAGGTTTGCATTAACAATGCCGGTAAGACCAGGGAGTGAAATACATAGTGGAGAGATAATGAAAGCAGTTTGCAGGCTTGCGTGTTTACTATAAGATGTGAATTTGCGAATTAATATTCAAATATATTCCGGTCATGGACTCTGCCTTGAATTATGTGAGGTAATTTTGCCTGTGTCAGGAAAGTGCCTTATTTCTGTGGCAGGTAATTGAGAGCAGTGATGTGAATAGTGTCGGATATGGTGAAGGCCTGACTCTCCCGTCCGCATCAATGTCTCTCTGAGGCCCAGGAAAGACCCATTGTTCCATCAAGGGACACAAAAAAGGGATTAATTTGAATTTGGTTTACAATGCCATGCCTTTCAAGTTAATCCATCTGGCCTGTGCCCTGGAGTTGCCAGCAACTCCCTCCATTCCCCATTCACTCTGCCAGGACTCTTTGTCAAGCAGAGGGGTAAATGTCAGCGCTACCACTGCTTGGACATAGAGACACCGAGGCCAAGAGAAAATGAAGACACAAAAAGCACAGCCAGCATTCCCAGAAAAAACGTTTATTTCTTTCTGGATTCAGCTCCTTATCATTTTGTGCTGCGAATTTAAATGCTTTTCACAGTAAAAATGTATTTGATGGTAATTCATACAAAATGGATCTCTCCCTGAGTGCAAAGGAATTGTGCCAAGCACTGCTGCAATTTGCTGCTAACAGATGGAAAGCTGGCATTCAGATCTGGTAAACAACACTATGTGGAAAAAAAAATAGTCATGCCCTTCCTTCCTGTGTCGTTACTAAGTGGCCCGCATTATCTGGCACCCCTGCTGAGGGTGTTGAGATGCATCTCCCCGTACATCCATCATGTCCATTTCCTCCCCCTCCCCCTCAAAAATAGAGTACCAAATTACTCTGGGTTGCTGAGGGACACCGTTTCCAGTTGCTGCTGGTTTATTTACTTTGTTTATTTTTTTAAAATTAGACATATTTGTCATTTATACTCTCCATCCTCCAAATTTCAAAACACTGCTGCATTAAAAATTAAAAGCGCATGCAGCAAAATGTGCTTCTCGAAAAACAGGACAAAAGTAAAAACAACAGAAGTGCAATATCTCACTGTGTCAGTTCTAAACTTTCTGCTCATATATTGTGGTGGTTTCGAGGGTAGTTAGAACTTTTTATACATCCCCGGTATATAGTATTCAGGAAGCTTCAATGACCCAAAACCATAAAATCTAATTTTACTTCCGAGTGGTTTGGAGTATGGAGTGAGAGGGTGATTGGGAGGCAGCAATGGGAGAGGCATCTATAAGAGGGACCTCATGGAGCCCCAAGGCACAAAAATGAAAAGTGATTTATTTTTCTTTCTTTTTCATCCGTCAACGGCCGGGATGATCGTGCTGCCTCTCCTTCACTCTGTGCTGTAGGGATGCCGAAACCAGTGACCTGTGTTTTCGCAGCCCGAGTCCCAGCGCACCCCTGAAGGACGCGCGCCTCTTTGGGTCGGCCGAGGACAAAGCCGAACAGTTGTGGCTGACATCTGCATGGCGAGTCACACAACTGAGCGATGCAGATGGTTTGTTGTTTCTTTTTTAAGCCTTGGCTGTTAACTAGTTAACATGCCTTTCAATTAGCCGGTGAGCCAATCTACTGCAACAGATATCACTAAATACTGAAAAATGGAGCTGAATTTAATTAATAGAATTTATCTCGCTCCCATGAGGGTGAAGTAAAACACTGATAACATATACAAAGAACAACGGAGAGGAAACACCGATTTTAATTAGTGATGTTTTATCAAACAGCTCAACGGTCTCAGCTGATGTCCTCCTGGCGCCACTTAAATGCTCCCTCGCATTAATCAGTCAGATCGCAGCAGAGTAAATTATGCATAGATGATGTTGGTATAACTCCTCGCACACTCCAAAATGCAGCTCTCATTCCCTACTTTTCTCTCGTTTAAGTTTGGTTCCAATAACACTGAGTTTTTCTATGTCCTTTTTGCTGTGATGGGAGACACCGCTTATGATGTTTTATTTACATGTGGTTGTACGTTGCGCCCAGACCAGTTGAAAGTCTAGAGCTGCGCGCGGGTGCTCCAGTTCCGACTGTGAAAACAAGCAGTCTTCAAATTTGAAATTGTCACCAAAGGCGGAGAGAGTGAGAGAAAAAAGTGATCATCTAATTGAATTAAGATAAATACAATCGTCGTCAGCCAGCTGTGATGCCTAAGGGGGGCACTGTACTACAATTACAGATTTGGGCTTTTTTAGGTCAAATCTCAGTAGTGTGGCGAGGATTCAACTAATATTCAATTACACTGTGGCTTAGTTCTAATATAAGCCTGCAGATTTAGCCGTCACATGGAGTTTGACAGGATACACACATGAAAACAGTGATAAATCGACACAGTGTGGCTGCACGTCAGATGTATTTAACCTACAAAGATCCTGCATCCCACTTGCACTTCCTGGTACACAAGCATGCTGTCAACTTTGCTTACGAGCGGCCTTTTTCACAGACCTAAATACATCCCTTTTCTGGCCAGTGTCAAAAGCCTGAGCCGTGTTGCCGAGACCGAGCTGCGAGCCGCCACTCCTCCAGCACTGCAGCTGCACCAGATGCGAGGTTGAGAATGGCAGAAATGTAGAAAGTGCAGCCCCCCACATGGCAAGGGGGTGCATTGAGGTAGACAGCTCACACCACCCCCCTGCTCATACACCATTAGCCCTCGCTGTGTTTTGTACATTCCAGTCCCCCCTGAATCAGGGGAAGTGGGGGCTCCTCCGCTGTGGATCCCATCTATAGAATCCTAATCCACCGCTGGGCAATGCAAAACAGGCGACGGCCAAACATAAATAAATAGGAATGAGCTGAATCTCTTGTCTGCTTTTACCTTTTCAATCAAGTGGCAGGACGGAAAGCAGACAGCACGGTCACATTCAGGGGTCAGTTTGGGCTCAATTAGAGAGTCCTCTCTCTGAAAACAGCGAGTGATTATTTTTAAGCCCTTTAAGTGTCTCTCCCTGTTGGTCTGGGAAGTGGGGAAGTGGGGCTCAGGAAATTTAAAAAAAAAAAAAAAAA
>CAESWR010001323.1:100583-117551 GCA_903171835.1 Mullus surmuletus
CTCCTTCTTTGCAGAGGCCTTGGAGATATACCGCATGTCTCTTGCCCCCATCTTTCACTCTCTATCAATTCATAGGAGACACACTAAATGAGAGCAACATGGTGAAAAAGAGTCAAAAGGAACAAGTAAAACGTGGTGAAAATATGAAGACGGCAGGGTGAAAAAGAAGATATATCAGATAAAGGCTGTTGGCATAAGTGAAGCACAGACATTTCCTGGATTATCACTCCTCTGAAACTATGCAGATGCAGACTGATCTCATATTCAACACCAAAATTAGTGTGGAGATGCAAGTTGCTTTTGTTTTTTTTTCTTTCAAAGTGCATAAAACTGGCTAAAATAAGCAGATGACTCCTTTTCCCTTCCAGTAAACAATTTTTTTTTTGTTTTCCCTGCATGTCACACTTGATGCCACAACCCTGCTGATAAACCAGGAGCAGTACAAAGCAGTATCTTTTACTTGTATCTCTCTTTCAAGCTCATGTGTCGGTAAACTATCTAATTATTTCCTCTTCCCCTCTCGGATAAGGAGAACCTCTCTCACTTTGCTATCTTTGTCAGCACTGTAAATTGCACAAGAGCAAAATTACCATTGCAATTATTCCCTTAAAACCATAAATAACGCCTGGCTTGGTGCATTTCAACACCAGGTGCTACTGCACACATCATGTCGTATCATACACAGGGTGAAAATGAGCTGGGTGCAGTTTTTCAATCACTGCAGACTGCAGCAGAGTCATTTGACCTGGGATTAAAATGCTGATGGCCTTCCACAGAAGACAAAAGAAAGATCCCAGTGGATGTATGTGATTACTTTTGCCCAAATACTAAATAAAATAAAGAAAAAAATAAGACTAACGTGAAAAAGGACAGTATCTCTCTCAATAAAATATCCAGGCTCAGTGTTGCTGTTTTAGTCAGATGTTAAATTTATTGCGTACCCAGAATACTCCATCGTTTCCTTTTTACTAAACTGCAATATTTATTATGTGCTTGTCATGAACCATTTGTTCTGTAGCCTCTCTGTCCTTGAATCAAAAGTTCACAGCTAGATGCCTGCACTCTGCTGAGATTTAGAGCAAAGCTGCAAAACTATCAATAGGTGGTGAATTGGTGGTCTGTCTCGTGAGAGCAAAGCGTGAAAACAAGGAAAAAGACTTTGCCATCACAAGATCCACGTATTCACCTTAAGTGGACCGCCCGTGCCCCTTGAGCACATTTTTCAAAGTTTGCCGAAATGTTGGCTGAAAATCCCTGAAGTTCCAGTCTCCAACCCCCCTAATCCTCCCTAACTCCATCGTCTCGGATCGAGGAGCATGATAGAAGGTTTCAAGTGAGGGCTTAACCCAGGTTTAATAACCAGAGCATGTCCGCGGTGCAGAACGCCTCGTCATATGACCAGACATCAGAATGTGTGTGCCTATATACACTCTCACAAATCTCACAGGCACATAAACACACATGACGTGCAGCCTGTCTGGCCACACGAGGGGCTCAGACCAAGGGGAGATTACACCTTACAACAAGAGTAATACCCAGGTCTCCGCAGAAGCAGCAGAGATTAGAGTAAGCGGCGAACATTTATCTGGTTCTCGCCACCACTGACACATCTTACCACAGATATCACATGTGAATCACAGCAACAAAAAAAAACCCCACCTCAAACAAATATGAAAAAAACTAAAACTGCACACTGGAACACACATTTAAGAGGGAAGGAAGTAAAGGGACCCTGTTATCGCCGGCCCTCCTGAGTGGTAGTACAGGCCTACTGGTCTCAAGAGCCCTCATACTGTATCTTATCTGCTCTAGACCAGCACTTCATAATGTTAATATCATACTTCACTATCCTGGGACCCACAGCCCATCATATCCATGATCCTGCTCTGTACTATAGCCAGGGGCAAGGATTACACAGAGATGAATAAGCAGTCACTGTGGCGACAAGGAGAAAAAAAGAAAGAAAAAACCCCCCCTCTGACGCACAGGAGTTGGGGGTACTGTTCAGACAACCAGGCAGAAAATACTGCTTTACTTTTTAAAAAGACACACTGAGATATCTGGTCACCGAGCATAAATACATCTAAAAACTATCCACTGTGACAGAGGAAAGTGCTTGAAAGTGGTCACCGAAAGTCAACATCTCCTTCCTTGTTAGCAGAAATTTCCTATATGGATGCACAAAGAGAGGATAACCACTGAATGTTTAAAAAGAAAAAGGAAAAAAAGACAAAAATGGGTGTTGGGTATTTTCTCTCATCTTCTGCGTTTTGGTCTTCATTTACAGACACATCAAAGACACTAAAACATTGCCTGCAGAATATCATTTTATAGTATTCTATGTCGCATTTTAAGAGTTCTTTACCCATCATTTTATGGTGCCATTTCCTCATTAAAAAAACCCCCACATGTGACGATCCGATAATGCAGATGGTGAGATGCAGAGTGGAAATCATGAGGATGAAATTATATTTTGCTCTTTTAGTTTGGGATTTTCCTGTGAATGTGCATGCGTGTGTGTATACAGTGTTGTCCCCGTACTGTGTTTGCTGTGGGACAGAAGGCTGGAGGGGGCTTTGGCATACTTTTGGAGGGCACATCTCAGTCTTTCTTGGCCTAGAAGGCTGTCACAGACGGGTGGAGCACAGAGTGATTGATGACGCTCCGGGCAGGCTCCTTTACCCATGTCTGTACACCTGCCCCTTTAGCTCATGTACAGACTCCTTCACACAACACTCAGCTAAGACATTGTTCACTAGACCAGTGTACACACTCTTGACAGATTGATGGAATCGAACACACACACTCGAGCACTTCCCAAACATAGGAAGTCTTGTCTAGCCCAACCCTGCCCAATCAAAAACTTTGCTCTTATATAGACCGGTTCATTCATACATACATGGTGCTCTCTGTGGGCTTTGAGCCAGTTTTAAAAATCAACAAAAAGCGCCTAAAATGGTGAAAAAGCAGCAGGGTTCTCCCGCCATGGCTCTAATCCGCCGCTGCACTGCACTCTTTGCTTTGGTGAGCATTTTCAAGCGCTTGGCCTCACATCCAGCCAGCGGTATTGGTTTTGGCGTGGGAGTTCTGTGTGTGGGCGAGGTTATGTGTATTTGTGAAAAAGCATGCTCTCAAACAAAATTCAAAAATCTGTGTGACATTTGACACATTTTTGCATGACTGAAGCGTAGATACTTTTCTTTCACTCGAGGCTGCTGTCACTACAGAGAGCAACATCTGTGGGACAATTATGGCTGCCGATATGCAAGGATGCGCTTTAATCAATATGGTCAAAGGTGTAATGTATGTATCCAGGCCACTAAAAAGCCCAGCATGCTATCATACATTTTTGCAATGCCAGCTTTGGTGTCTATCAAAGAAACTCTCTGCTCAATTTGGCATTTACGTATCGACCCAATGTGGCAAATAGATGCTGCATGTTTGCATTGATTTATGCAAACGCCCTCAAGTGCTAAATATGCCAGGTTCAACAGACCACACGCAACATGCATGATAAAAATCACTCACTGCATATATGGATTAATAGAAAACTAATTGAAATGCATGTTTTGAACATGTTTTCCCCTACAGGGGCTTCACAAAGACTAGGCTGACAGTTCCATGCCAGGGGGGGTGGTAATTACAAAGCAGGCAGTTGTTTCCCCAAGTACTGCAGTTTCAAGATTAATAGGAATGGATTGGATAGCAATGAAAAACGCAAGATAAAACTGAAATATACAGTACATGCATTACTTTTTGTAGAGTTTTGCTCAGTTGACAGTCACACACACAGACCCACAGACATGCATACACACACACACACACACTTGGAGATTGTGGAAGGGGTCTGCATTCCAACATAAAACAGATTGGAGTGGAGGCCAAGGAGAGTCTGTGGTGTGGAGCCCACGCCTCAGCTGCGTGTTGACTCATGAAGCAGACCCTGGCTGTGCCGTTTGCACCAATTTGCTCTGAACCTCCCTGAGACAAATAACTGCCACAGAGCTGCAACACACTCTGCCTCCAGTCCCCTGGCAGCTTGCCAGCGCGCTCACTGCTGCTGCTGTTTCGGTTGGGGTCTGGCGTGTCCTGATTTTTTTTTCCTTTTTTTTTTTTTCACTCTCATTCTCCTCTCTCATTCTCTGCTTTTAAATTTATCTCCAACTCTCGTTGATTTTCTTCTTTACTCGCTTTGGAAACAATTCTTAATATTTTCCAGGCCTAGAAGGGGGGCGAAAAGGCCAAAAATAACACAAACCTGGGATTTCATCAAAATGAAATAAAAAAAGGCATTTAGAGCCCACTGCATTACCATTCTTGTTAATGAAAAGCAAATTACACTATGACAAGTAAATAATTACTCTATTGCAGGCTAATTAAAGATGCTCTTTCCCCCATAGAGCTTATTCCAGTAGAGCAGAAATGAAAAGCAAAGATGATAAATTGATTAAAATGAGGAGCCTGCGTGTGAGAGTAAAGAAACAAAACAAAACAAAAAACAGGCAGGCGCTCAGATCAGTGGGAGTTCTGCCTAAAGACCGGTACATGCCAGCCAACTGTCCTCGACTCCGCATATGACCCTCGCGCATGGCCCCAAATCTGTCAGGAAGAACCCTGCCTCCTTCAACACATCTGACGGCCCGACCTTCCCCCACTCGCTCAAGAGCGACGGCAAGGCCAGCTGGCCGCACGTGGTGACAGGAGCGTCAAGATCAATGAGATCCTGAGATAAACTTGGCGGAATGCAGTTATATGCAACAGACCAATCTCGAGTAAACATCCCTTTGCTTCTGTTGTTAGTGGCTGTAAAAGAGTAAACCTTGGCCTCCGGAAAAAGGAGTGTGTGTGTGTGTGTGTATGTGTGTGTGTGTGTGTGTGTGTGTGTGGATGTGAGGCCCGCAGCCAACCCTGTGCGGTCAGAACTGTGCAGTGCGCCAGGCCACTAGACAACAGGCCCGGAGGTTATCGCCTGCACAAGTGAAGCAGCGCGCCGTCCATTACCTCACTCCGCTATCTCCGCATCCAGGGAAAGGGAAACAAGCTATTCATAGAGCCTCTCAGGGCCTCATATGAAGCACTAAAGGAAACTAGTGTAACACATCACAGAACACACAACGCACACATGCCGGGCATATGTGTGTGAGTAGGAGTGAGCGCATTTATTTCTCACTGCATTGAATACTGTCCATATATCTTGCTGTCTTACAGTGCTATCAATCATTGTGTTCACAGGGGCGTTTAGAAATTTGGAGGCAAAGGACTTCAAAAAAAAGAAAGCGTGACAGCCATTCAAACGAGCCATGCAGTCTGTGAGACAAATAGAATCTGTGCAATTGGTCAGACTATAAGCAGCACCCACGTATGCAGAGGTTATATAAACAGAATCATAATATTTCAAATATTTTCTAATCTCCCTGGACAAATTGAACATGTGGTTTGCGCTTTCATTATCAGTCTGCAGTTCATTATTTGACACTGACATCCCTAATGCAAAGAAAATAACAGCATAAGAGAAAAAGAATCCTATCTTAAGCTTTTTTGAATACACACGGCAAACAAGATTCACGGTAAATGCATTAGCCCGGGCTTTGGGCTAAGCGGCTCAGATAGAGAGATTGTGACCTGCACTGTACATGTGGTTAATGATTAACCAAACAAACTGGGTTAGCTCCTCTTGCCCGGCAAAGCAGGACTTGTTGAAACTTGGATTATGTTAACAATCGCCGGTGAGAAAGGGAAACTGTTAAAAGCCGGGCTTTGCAATAACATCTCTGGAGAAAAAGAAATTTGTGTTTTTAGCTCTCAAAGCAGAAATGTTACAGGCGAAGAGCTAGGCAAAGTAAACACAATTAAAATCGCTACTTCCTTCTTAGGAGTTTACTTGGAAATGGGAAAACCTGCTGCTTCCATCAGTTTGCTCACACACTTTTAAGTTCACCTCGTATTAGCTTCGACAAGCAACTTTAACAGCACTATGGAATCTATAAAGCTTTAAAACTTTCCTCCATGCCCCTGTGGGTCACATTTATGACCTGCAGTCTCTTTAAGTTGGAGTTTAAATGAGGCCTTGTGAAGAAGTCACCACGTTTTCTCTGCTTTTTCGGTCCGATTCGCCTTTTCTTTTCGACTTCAGTGGGGATCCATCCTGGTTACTCCGACAACATAATTATATGTAGTTAAGCATGAGCTGCAGAGAGGGGAGTGAAAGACAGCAGCAAAGCGAGAAGGAGAGCGAGGGCTGGAGCACAGTGGCTTGTCATTATGGGTCTGTTTGAACCATATACAGAATAAGCAGCCCAAAACTTGAGAGGGAGCCAACTGCACTCTTTACTCTGGTCCTTGCGCGTACTGCCAAGTGTCTTGTTTTTCTACTTGAAAAACTCACCCTTGACATAAACATTGCATATCGTCTACTACGAGAGAAATACTTTAAGTATTATAAGCCATGGAAAGTCTGCTCTTGTACTTCTAAGTATACTGTATATATACACACACTTTTGTTTAATTGTGTTTCTAAGGGAGTT
Organism: Mullus surmuletus; assembly: GCA_903171835.1. Taxonomy (NCBI): domain Eukaryota; kingdom Metazoa; phylum Chordata; class Actinopteri; order Syngnathiformes; family Mullidae; genus Mullus; species Mullus surmuletus. The sequence goes on from CAESWR010001323.1 coordinate 107,108, forward strand.
AGAATGGGTTCAATCAATTTGGAGCAATTTACTAAACTTGCTGCCTTTCGAGATTACATCATACATGAGGACACAACATCATTCCGCAGCTCATTCATCCCCCTCGGCGATCTCAGGGATGTCATGACATTAATTTGATGTTAGAACAACTAAATCCCTCTTAATACCACTGGATTCTACTTCATTTTTCTTACATTTTTGAGACCAAAAATGGTAAATGTGGAAAAAAAAACGCACAGCCGGTAGCTCCACTCTGTCTGACCGACACCACCAGCCCATGCCGACCCTCACAACCCCCACACTCCACATTCACACACATCACTCTCTCTTTTCCCATCTTGATTAGATTACAGTGAGCGGGCTGGTGACAGCCTCTGGGCATGCTAGAGGAGTGGTTGATATCTGAGCTCTCTTCCTCGGCCTCCACTCGCAGCAAGTCAAGAGAGGCGCAGAGATAATACATCTGAAGAGCTGACCCACCGGCTACGGCAGCCTATGAAGAATCCTGGGAACAAATTTGACGATGCACGTCATCACTCACGAAAAGAGCACAAGCATTTCTCTTTCTGCATTCCACTCATCACAAAATTTTCTGCTGGCTAATATGAATCCTGACATGCCAGCTGAACATCAAGATGCTCAAATCCACTTCTAATCATATAGCATAGATGTCATAGCACGAGTGTAGCGGACACAAAAATCCATCTCTGATACTTAATTGAAATGAGTGGGAAAGCTCTTCATTAGAAGATGAGCAAACATAGCCACAATGCCACAATTCATTTTGATGTAAAACCTCATATCTATCTCTCTGACAAAAAACAGAAGCAGGGCAAAAACAGAAAGGCCTTTGTTCCCATTGTGGCTCCTGACCACCTACCAAGGGTCCTTTAGAAAAGCACTCACCCTGGAATGATCAGGCCGCATATCCCCCAAGGCTCAGCAGGCCAATGGAGACCACTGGGCCAAACACATCCTGCCCATCTCCTGAGAGATTATCCAACTCAATGAGCACATTGACGGGAGAAACACTGGAGGAAACCGGAGCCTGCTATTCAGCTACATCTAACCCCAAACTTCCATTCACACCCACGCTGGAAGCCGAAGAAGAGATAAGAAGACATGCTGCACTTACTGGCTACTTCCAGCGAGGCGTTGTGGCTCACTGCCTCTCCCAGGTAGTTACGGGCAACACAGACGTAGGAACCCTCATCCGGTTTGCTCCGTCGTCCGTGGACGATGCGGAGGAAGAAGAGGGAGCCGCTGGGCAGCAGCATGCGCTGGGAGCGAGGATTGTCCCTGTCCGTTTCCACTCTTTCCCCATCCTTGTACCACTCCACGGTCGGCGTGGGCCGCCCTTCCGCCTTGCAGTTGAGAGTGGCGGGCTCCCCTTTGGAAACAATCAGGTCAGATGGATGCTCCACGATCCGGGGCGGCGTGTCCTCTTGGCGCAGACGGGATCCTACAAATAAACACACATATTCCGGTCAATGACGCTGCTTTAATTAAGTTTAAGATGTGTATTTCTTTGTCAGCAGAATCACTGCATAGCAATGAATCTTAATCTATTGAAATTTAACAATCAATTTACATAATGGACCTCTCCATACGGGGCCACATGAGATCTCTTACATTTATGTTCATGCTGTAATGAATGACCTTTACTCGACACGCACAGTTGTTCACCTTTTCTTCGACATATAGGCATAGACAGATACCAAAGATTTCAAGGTTTCCTCGCTCCTCATCCAGTATGACAATAAACCCATGAAATGTAAACTAAAACTCACTTAGCAGTAGAGGAATTCCTATTAAAGAATGCAAACAAATAAAGCACTAATCTTTGATCGAAGTGAGTTTAGTTACAGCTCCAATATGTGTCATTCCTGAGGCCAAAGAGCAACACAGGCAAAAAAGGAACCGAAAATATGACACACCTGAAAGGCAAAGGGAAATTAGGTGATAAAAGATAAGATACCAGAGCGGCACAAAGTTTAGTGACAAAGAAGGCCGCATGAGCATGAGATTAGACTATTGACGAAACAACAGCAGTGCCAGCAGCCATGCCGGGGGGGGGTTGACACCCGGGTGCTATCTCAGGTCATTACTACAGTTCTCCGACCAGTCAGCTGTGGCAATCAAACCTGCTTTACATGCAAATGAGCTTCCTGTAGTTAATTCCTGAAGGGTGTGACTTGCTGGCAGTGAACCCATTGTGTTTCCACACACAATAACGGGCAGGAGATTTGAGTTTGTCCCCAGTTCGCCATATCTCTCTGCGTCGGTCTTTGGAGCCCATTCAGCTGCAATTAAAGAGAGTCGGGTCTAATTGGAGTCACCGGCTTGCATTTAATTTGCGCAGCACCCTGTGAAGTTGCCACACTGCCTTGTTTCCGTGCCCTCTGCCCATCCCCCCCATTAAGCCAGAAAACTACTGCTGAGAAGGCATCTTTCTGTGGTTTGCACGTATGTTGAGTATAGTCAGCATAATTAGTGACAGCTCCTTGGAAAGATTAATCACTTGTAACGCACAAGTCTGGTGCTGGCTGATGAAATATAATTAATCCAGTATCCCAATGCAAGATATCATGAGCGGGAATTCATTTCAATTTTATTTCTACACTCACTCATGATGAGCAATGGCAGACTCTTTCAAAAGTTACTTGCCTACTTGTGATGATCAGAAGTATGACAACTGTTAACAGTTATCCGAGTTTTTCCCTAAAGGGGTTTCCATATTGAGTCTGAGCATGCATCCTCCACACCTGTTGTTCTTATATATATCCGGGTCTTCCCTTGAGACTTGGCGTGGGCTCCCCCCTTTTGAGTTTCATGTTTATATGCGGCACATGTGTTTTCCTCGACTCTTGCAGTGTTAGAACACGGTTTAATACAGGAAATCATACTGACTTGAAAGTACCGCCCATGACCTTTCACTCTGCGATATGTATAATTCATGATCATCGATTGAAAATGATAAAATAAAAAATCCTTTAAGTTTCACACAGAGATTCCTGACTGTTGATATGTCATCCTGCTCTGTAGCTAAAACAATGGGTTGGGAAAAATGGGGATCGGTATATTAAAGTGAATTTATCTGCTATATAAAACTTTTAAAAATATGTATCTTTGCTTCCCAGCTATCAGAGCCTTCTGAACCACTACTCGACTAATTAACCCCCATTTGTACCCTGCTCCCGTCACAGGCTTTTGAACCTACACGCCATCTGCTAACGAGGAACAGCCCCCCCTTTTTTTTCCTCCACCGCAAAGAGCTGAGCTAACACTCCTCGCTATGCTAGCCCCATTACCGTCACGGCACAACTTTGCACCAGCACCAACAGTCCGGCGCTCGCCCCCTTCCTCCCTCCAACCAGACAAGGCAGGCTAATATGTTTTATTAAAGAGGACTTTGAAGAGCTCCACCGCTATCTGCCGGCTCTCTTCCTGATTTAGATAGCTCCTCTCTAATTTGAAATAGTCTGAAGTTTTGAGGTTTTGTGGGGGCACCATTAACTATTTAGATGTGGCCCACTGTGAAGAGAGCAGTGCGGCAGGCGGCATCGTTTGATCTGCGGCTGTTTACTGTAGATGACTACAACGGACCTGCATGATTAAGAGGTGCACTCGGGATGTGATATACAAGAGGTTACAGTATCCTCTTACAGGGCACTTTGTGAAAATAAGCCAGTGAATAAATACATATTCAGCAGTTCTGATTATCATATTAACTAATAAATGTTCTGTGTATGTTTGAGATGGCGACCAGCCGAGATGATGTATCAGTTACACGACTCTGTTATGCTATCTCTGTCCCCGACTGAATTCTTTGTATGCATTTTCACGTTGATCTGCACAGACGCTTTGACTGACCCCGGTTACTTCGGGTCCATTACCTCTCACCGGGGAGGAAAAAAATGCAGACGGAGTGAAGGATTATTCTGTTACGGCGCAAACACACTCGCCTCTACAGGTAGTATTGAGAAGATGATTTGAGCTTCATTCTTTCTCTCCATCAAAGAGCAAAGAACTATCAAGCCAAGCTGTTCGGCATCTCTGCTTCACTTGGAGTCATCTAACCCTCCCCTTTCAAAGCGCTGCCCTTCCTTCTCCTCTGCTGCTTTCAAATCGTCCCCGCTCCTACTTTCTATCCCCCTCATCCCCCCTCTTGGCTCCCAGACAGAGAATGCGAGATGAGCAAATGCAACGCATAGCCGAACCAAAGGGAAGCTGGGAGTTCTACTGCAAGGATCTGATCGATTGGTGCCCGAGGCGAGATTCTCCTTCTGCTTTCACTTTCTTACTTGCTGCGCACTGCGCGTCTTTCTTTTCTCCATCTCATTTACTCCTTCCCTCTCACACACATGCACACATATACACACAGACACACAAAGTCAAACTGTGCTTGAGGGAGCCTTTTACTCACTGTGGAGGTAATTAAAAAAACCTACAATTCTCCATGACTTTTCTCTCACTGCTAAAAGCAATCTTGGTAATGAACAACAACCCATGAGAGCCCAACAGCTATGGCGAGCACAGTGAATTTAACAGACCATCCATGCAGCCACCACAAGAGTCTAGACCCAGACACTGACCCACATACTCACAATTCTCTGTATGCATACATGGATTCATGAAGACCTCCGGGGTTTTTACCCACACTGATATCCCGGCTCTTCACCCCAATCGTTGATGCGGTAGTATGATTATGAAATGTGCAATGGCATTTAAGAAGCTCAAGTTCAGTCTGCTGTCCATTAGTTTGGCAGCTATACATTGTTTATCTGCATTATGGCTACCAGCCTCGTATTGATTCATTGTTGTCTCAGGGCTGCACATGATTTTCACCGTGCAACATGATTATATTGTGAATCTATACTTGAGATAAGCCTGCATCCGGAGTGTGTTAAATGGCAGATGGCATCTTATCATGCAAATCTACAATATAACACAACCCAATCATTGCAGCCTTAAAGCAATAGCTGCACTCTTAATCATGTACAGAATATAATGTCTTGCCTTCACACAGAAATTCATTGAGCTGTCAGCGGCAAGTAAGCGCAGTCCAGCAGCTGGAGCTGCGCTTGTGTTTCTTTACAGGCTGCACACCTATGAGGAAGCAACACACTTGAGGAAAGCAGGAAGACTGTGAAAGTGTATAGCCTCAGGACAGGAGGGTCTGTCAAAGCCAGGGTCAAAGGACTGCACGTTTTCCCTTTGCAATTAAAAGCTTACGTACTCTCATATGCACGCTGCACATCACTCCTGGGCAAAATTAATGTACATGAATAATAATAAAAAAATTCAGACAAGGACGGACACAGAAGAAGTGAATTCAAAAGTCAAAAACAATTACCCGGCTGCAGTAATAAGTTCTGGTCCAGTGACTTCACTAACGAAAAGGGTAAATGGGTCTCTGTGTCTCACAGCTCTTTTTAATGGCTCCTCTCTTGGCAAAGTGTGAGGGAGAGGAAGGCAGCCAGACCAGACCTGCCCTTTAGCCCTTAAAGCTCACAGGGGAGGAGAACGGAGAGACCGTTTAGATCTGTTGTCACTGCGGTCCCCAAGGCTGGACGAGACGCGAATAATGTGGCTATTTCCATGTCTGATAAAGCATCTTGTGGGGGTCGCTTGAGCTACTTCTCACAGAACAAAGGATCCCTGACAAGAATATCATGTGGCTATATGCACAAAACCAAGGTGAAGTTTAATTTCTCCCCATAAAGGCCCTCAAGGTCAAAGAATCTCATAAAGACGGATGCTAAAACTGGGAAGTGTTGCAGGGAGCGGAGCCAGACCATCAAATTCCTCGTCAGATGTCCGGCGGAGTGACGATGGAGATATGGAATATGGATTTGTGATAAGGAAGGGCAAGCACAGTGGAGCACTCCCTATCTACAGCCCCATTAATCCGTGATTAGGGGACTTAAGAGGGATTTATGGCAGAGATAAGAGCAGAGGGCGTGTCCCCCGGGGTAGCCAGGCGGGGATTGGAGCCACGCCTGCTGAGGACGGGGCCAGCCAATAATCAAATGCAGGCAAAAGAAAAGGCATCCTTTTCAGTTAAATTAGAGAAGATAATAGCGAGAGAGGCCAGAGATAAGGAGGAGGAATGGGGCAAGCGGTAGAGGTGGGGGGCAGGGGGAGGTAAGGCGAGGTACCCACACTCCTGCCGATCAGATGACATTACCGGGAAGTAAACCTGAATCTTTGGCCATTTCGACATCATGATTCCGCCCTGGAATGCAGTGTGTGAAGGACTTCGCCAGTTGCATCAGATCAGACCTGTTTTTAATGTTACACAAGGCTATCGCTTACACTCCTAAGAGGCAGGATTAAAGCCCCATGTGTGAGTGTGTATGGGGACCCAGACGTGGGGTGAGGCAGAGGGGGGTGTGATGGATATCTTTATGGCCTCTTTCTTTCCTCATCTCTTTGTCTCCGTTTACCAAACAGACTGGGTTAGTGTTACCTCACTGATACTACGGCACCACTTGAAACACCAAGATCACTTACCTAAAAAATGGTAGCAGTGTCCAAATCTGTCCTTTTTCAAATCAAAGTAAGCCTAGAAATTTACCACTAGAGAGTTTGCACACAACACAGCAACCCAACCCTGCGATGACAACCTGGCAACGATATAAAGCTGATTTAACAGATTTAACTGATTTGTTTATCTGTGTTTGCTGATAAAAAGCTATTGCGTCTCCCAGATCATTACAATGCTTCCGTTGATTTTTCAGCACAATATCTACTCTGCTGATTGTGAGACAAGGCTCCTTTGTTGTTATTGAGGTCAAGACACCGATCAAGGTTAAAGCAATGAGGTGGAAATTATGACAATAAAATTCCAGCAAGGTTCACGATATCAGTTATTCTATTCAAAGCCGTCTAAGAAATGGTCAATACCATAAAGAACCAATACCCTACCCACAAATCCTGTTCCAAGATGCAAAAATTTTGTATGTACAATTATGATTTTTTTGCCGAATACCTCAACTTATCTGTGAAAAGTTAGGCCAAGCATGAAACAAAAAGTAAAAGCAAGCACATTTATTTGACCATTAAAATCTAATGAAAAAGAAAAGATTTTTATTAGAGCCCTGTTTATACTTGGTCATAAAATATTGAAAACTGCCAGCCTCACATCAATTGTCGCATCCTTTGATCATCCTGTTGCTCATTTATCATAAGCAATAAAGAGATTGCAGATCTGCTGATGACACCATAAACAAGCAGAAGTCTCACCCTTGTACAGGGCTTAAAAGTTATAGGGCTCGGGCATAAATTAAAACCGGAGAAGGACCCAATGGAGGTCTCGAGGCCCAGAGGCACCGGTCGTGTCAGCTGGGAAACAGAACCTTGGCTCTCCCCTGGCAATGCATGCCAGGCAGAGAGTGAGACAGCATAGCCGAGTGCTCCTTTGGGAGGCTGGGGCCCATCCTGCTCTGAGGCCCCCATCTGAGGCTCAGACAATAGGAGCAGTATTTCTATGCTGGCTTCAGGCTTTTCCCCAACATGTCTCCGCTATACATATGTGAAAGGGTACTTATGAAATAACTTTCAATCCAACCGGCATCCACAAAAAGGAACTATTAATTATTTTGCTTCCTATAGAGATATATATTTTCAGTCTCAGCAATTGTATGTGGATGGACAGCAGCATAGCAATGAGAAGGAACTGTGACAGAAGGAGAAATATAACACACAATGATGAATTTTCAACAGAAACCCAGGGGACACAATTGTGGAAGAGCTGCGGCTCCTCCTGATGCCAAGCAGCTCCAGTGAGTGTCATTAGACACAAATAAAAGCTGTCAAACTCTGCAGAAGGCCACAAGGGCAGAATTCCTTCCTGCAGGATAAATGCGGTTGCTATCCTTTATTATATCCATTCACTGAGAAAAGGAGGTTGTCTGTAGTGGAAAAGACTGGAATGCTTGTTAGGAAGCTGCCTGTCAAATTGGCTCTGGAGACCAGGCGGAGGGGCTGCAGAGTGCCGGGCGGGTGCCAGAAAAGAGTCAGTCTATCCAAATGCATCTGCGTCAGCCTGTCTAATATCTTATCTATCAATCAATATTTTCACAATGTCCACATCTGTGTGCAAATTCGAGCAGACTGACAGGCTCCTTGCGTCAACGCCACAAATTCAAAATGATGACCTTCTGGAAAAAAGAGCCTGTACTTCGCATGAAAGCCCACCACTGAGATGTCATTCCTTCAGAGGACAAGACTGCTCAAAAGTAGTAATCAATACGGAGCCAAGACGCCAGGCTCACTCCCTCTATTAGGGAACTCCTGCATGCGTAGGTCTGGAGCATTGAGGGGATTACGATAGAGGAAGCACAAGGGAGCACAAGTCGGCAATTACTCCTTGTTTTTGTTTTCCAGCATTGCCAGTTTTTAATGAAGTTTGACCAGTGCGATCTCAGTGATACATCAAAGCACGCTGCAACAGCGGGGCGCAAGAGGCTCGGGTAATTGAATATGCTACATTTATTTCCCAACAGGGGACAACTCACTGCTGACTACTTCTTTCATGAGATGCTAGACTGGAGATCCTCAGGAGGCTAATAAAATTTTAGCAAAACAATTTGTGTTGTATTTAGAAAAACAAATGTACATGGATACTTTGCACATTAGCGGACAAGTGTGTCTTTATCATCTGTGTATGTGAAATGAGTGCAGAGAAAGCATTAGTGCTAATGTGAATGTAACTTAGTTTAAAGTGGCAATGGAAGGATTTTCAGCATCCCCCACCTTGTGTTTCTCAGTGATATTCTATGTCATTATGTAGTTATAGAACTACTTATGCTTTTTTTTTATTTCTAAAATGAACGAGAAATGAAAGTAGACACTCGCGCGCAATATAATCAATTGATAGAATGTGTTCAGTGTGAAAGTAATAAACCATTCTAAAACACAGAGGGGGGGTCATTATTCTATAGCCATTACATTCTACAATCAACATTTACTTTACTATGACAAGTTAAAAGCCCCCAAAAAGTATATCACCACTTTTATTTCAAATCTGCTCTCTGCTCTGCTAAATGATCTGTTCCTCCTCCCAAGGTCACTTTCCAGACTGGCCATGAGGGGACTGTGATAGGTGGCAGGGAGCTGACGGAAGGCAGGAGAGGAGGGGCTGGCGGGGGCAGTGAAGAGGAAGTAGGACCAGCACACTCAGCTGGCACGGCCCGGCCACGGGGAGTATGGCATCTGGGCTCGGTGCCAAGAAAAAGAGCAGCTCTGAAGAGATGCCAAAATGAATCGGGGGCAGGCACGACCAAAAAGCACTTAATTCTTTTTAAATGTTATTTAGCTGATGGCAGCGGCTGATACAGAGCCTACTGACCAGTGTTGTATTACAGTCCCGGAGAGGAGAGCTGATGACCTTAAGCGCTTATGCGGGCTATTCTAAATGTTCGGCCGAACACATTCTAAAGCAAATCTCAGACAGCTGGGTGTTGAAAGGGAATTTCAGTTACAGCATTCAGTCGGGGGTACAGCAGTAATGTCTGAGTGCAGAAACTTGGCACATTTCCTTCTGGTGGCCTTTGGGTTAAAAGGGTAAGCATGGAGCACATAGCAGCGGCGTGTCAATGTGTGCAGGCTTGTATACGTGCATGCATAGATGCAAGAGTGGTTGGTACGCTACAGCTGTGGACACCAAGTATTATTAAAGCTACCAGAGGCATAGTGTAACCTAAGACTTGGTGGAGCCGATGTGGCGAGATCCCAGCAACACCAGCATGGGCCTGCTGAGTGGGGCATGGCCCGAGTCCAGCCAAATGGAACACAAATCGCCCCAAAACCTGGCCTGGAAAAATGAAAGTGGGATGTAAGGCACGCCATGTGATGCACAGTAAATATTTGGTCAAAATTAATGAAGGGGCAACGCCTGCCAAGAAGTCTTTTTCTAGACGTCTACAGAGGGGAGGCTGTGCCCAGTCTGGCATTAAAATGAAATTTCCTTCGGCAGACAAATGCTCGCTGGCCTCTTTGCTTTCCAGCACCCACTTACCACGTCCTCTGCTCAGAACACATACCAACTGTCCAGGTACACGGCGTATCGGACAAAATGTTGTTTTCCTCCTGTGTAACTGATTATGACTTGATGGCCAACGTATCCCGTTTCCTTGATTCCCATCTGTCATTTACCAGTATTTGTCAACAGGGAGTTTGAAAGACATGTGATCAAAACAAAAGTCTTAGAAGGACCCGTTTTCCCTCCAGACTGGGAGAGAGCGGGGGGGAGGGGCGCCAGATCTGCACGGGACAGCTGTGATGACAAATGCGGGCGAAGAAATATCTCTATCACCATCACCCTTTCAAACTGTTGTGTAAGTGAAAATAACCACTCCGAGGACATATCTGCTCCTTTCCAACTGATACTGACTTACCCACATTTCCACAACTTCGGCGACCCACAGTGGAAAGCCAA
>CAESWR010001323.1:131461-142740 GCA_903171835.1 Mullus surmuletus
CCACGCCTCCCCCATTTCAAGATATTCTCCTCCTTCTCTCACACACACGCACGCACACACACACACGCAGAGAAGCCGAGCCCTGCTGAGACACGGTCCCACTGCTGAGCCTCGGCAGGTCTCAGAGACACAGGCCTAATATTGGCTCTGGCTGAAATTCATGCACGACATGACTAAGCGTGAATCATATCCCCACCAATAAAAGCAACTGCAATTCTACAAATCATCAAGCTGTCACTCACGGCTGACGAGAGTGATTTCTGCAGGGCGGGGAGGAGTCCGCCGAGCTGCCCTGCTTGTAAAGATGGCTAATTGATCTGCAGGCAAAGGCAGCTCCGGAGATGAAATTGTTATCTGTCAGAAAATAGCAGGGAAAGTGCCACTGTGGGTGGGTAATTTATGAAAGCAGGGAGATATGGTGGGGCTAATCGAGTGGATACATGTTAGTATATGTCTACTTTAACAACAGCAAGAAGTCCAGATCTTTTAAAAGTTTGAACCTTTCAAAGTTGAACAAAGCACCTCACTCTTAAATAACACAGCAACAAGTAAAATAACTCAGAGTGATTAGACTTGATGCACTTAAGAACCCAGACTAATTTCTAAAGTGATGGCCAGCGTGTCGCCTGATTAAGTCGTGGCCAAAATGTCACAGTGCTTTGTACTTTATGGCATGACAGGATGGGAACATTAATTCAGCCAGCAGCTGCACGGCTGCAGCTGCAGTGACAGTATTGGTGTTAGTTTTAGAGTGAGCATGTGGGGAATGGATATAATGATGCCAAAGTCGTACAGTTGCCCCCACTGACTTATCGCTAACAGTGAAAGTGCTCCAAAAAAGTGTAATAATCTTCTGTGTTTCAAGAGTCATGGGATTTCCTGCCCATGCTGACAAACTGTTTTAATCTCAGCTTTTCATGAGCAGCAACCAAATAACATTGAAATCAGAGAATCTATTTTTCCTATGTATCCAGTAAAGTCAGCTTTACAAATTTGAAACGAGCCACATTTTAACTTCAATATTACACCGTATATGAGATTCACTGCAATGCAAAGTAGGTGTGTGATGTGCTACACATATTGGGTGGCCAAATACGTGAAATGAAAGAAGCTGAGGTTAAATTGCCTCCTCTTCTCTTTAAGGTGCAGAAGATGTGACCAATTTAGATCCGGAGCAAACACATATTAGCCTTTCACTGTGGAATTAAGCGTGTTTGATGGGGCAGGAGCGGGCTGATTATTAGCACTTAGCAAAACCTATCAAATCTTCTCCCCAATTATTATGGAGCCACTAGAGACACGAATGGGAATATTCTAATTTAATTCTCACCGCAAAGTCTTTGTGCATTCGACCCCTGCTAAATCCCACCTCAAATCTTTGCCCCCCAACACGCACATACTTCACTGCCTCCTGACCACATTACCCCACTCGCTATCCTTAGAAGAACGGCTGATAGACCCATTTCCTGGGACGGTGTTAGGCTACACTGTACAGATCAGGGAGATGAAAAGAGATTGGACGGGGAACAAAAACACTCCTACCGGCCTCAGCAGCGCCAAGGCTGTGGGGAAGCCGCATGTAGGACATTAGTGCACGCTCATAACTAATTATATCTCAAGTGAATCACTCTTCGGGGCGCGTCCGGGGAGCTTTTTGTATTGTTGCCGTGGAAGGAAATGAGCCGCCTCAGGAACGGGGGTAATATGAATGTGAGCGAGCGGAGCCGGTTGAACATGTAGCAGTCTTTCTCTCCGCTGCCTGTTTCATGATTACCCGGCCACTAAGACTGATGAACATAAGAGGGTGTCGTGGAGACATGTCACCCCTGGTACTGTGGTGACTCTCTGGTAATATATAGAGAGGCGACACTGTCAAGGAAATTGGTTTTCAGGGCAGGGAGTGGGAGGAGTGGTGGTGGCGGTGGTGGTGGGGGTGTCAAGGCCTGCACAACAGCAATGAAATGAGTACAAAGAATGAACGAAGGATAGAGCTCTTCATCTCCCTCATGGTAAAACTGTCAAGCTGCAGATATCAAACTGGTCCACATCTGTGAGCAGCCTTTGCCTATTCATACAAATGTTTTATTGGCTGATTTAAAAAAAATTCTTCATCTATTAATAGTCTGTGGAGGGTGCTATTATATGTGAGGTATATTTGATGTAGAACAAAGGGGAAAGGAAAACATTTGATTCCAGTCAGTGGATTTCAACAAGCAAAAGGCAGATCTCAATGAAATCAAAACAAAAACAGGAAGTCATTTAATAAGCATAAAAAAGTTAAACTTGCCAGAAAAGGGCAGGAAAATACTGTGCAGTGTTTCCAGAGCAAAATGAGAAGCGCAAAAGTGTCGTCAAGCGTCCCTAGACATAAATAATAGAATTAAAAAGCTGGCAAGCAGCAATTTGGCACACATTTCAATGTGTGTGAAAAACGACAAAGTGTCTGTATCACAAATCACTTTCCTAATTGTCCTCAAACAATTCAGAGACACTAGCCACTTCAAAAGCTCCTCATTCTCACCTATCTGATAAGCCGCATGTCCACATGTGTTATGTAAAACAACATGTCAGCTGACAGAAATTTGTCACACAACACTTTACATTCATGGTTCAACGAGTGTGAGCTCTCCCTGTGGCAGCTTCAGGTGAAGCCAGACTGTGGATTGTTTATGTTCTGTGAGAAACGGCGGCATAATGAAATGTTGGGTTTAGGAAACATAATATGCAGTTTTCTTGACAGCAGTAGGAAAGAAGAGAAGCAGTCAGTTTATCCGTGAAAGAGAATAGATGTTATTGCCAACTGTTTGATGCGCAGGTGAATGTTACAGACTGAATCACTCAATCACTCTGGCACTCAACACAGATTTTTCTCTCTGTGAATGATGCCACTTTCGATCACAGCTGCTTCACAAACGGTGCTTCAAGAGAAGCAAATTGAACATTATCTCTTTGTGATATCGCTTTGCATCGTTTACGCCCTACCGCACATCAAACACAGCACTTCCCATCAAAGTACAAAGCTGCTAGGCTAAAACACTCTTGGTTTACTAGCACATCTTCGTAACATCAAGCAAGCCCAGAGATTCTAGTGTGAAGAGATTGTCAGAATCGTACATGGTGTTCTTTATCGGGGGCTCTGCACCTTTTCAAACTTTCAAAATGGAATAAGACGACTTTGTATAGGCTGGTGGAGATAGATACTTTCTATACTGCTCTGATCTCTGCGATTGTTCAGCAGTGTTAAGCTCCCCAAATCCAAAGCTGTCAGTTTGGCTTCTTTTTGTTCCCCACATCACCTGTCTGAACCTCCATCAGAGCAGTGAATGGTTCAGGGTCAATCACTCAAAGAGGAGATTAAAAAAAAAAAAAAAAACAGCAGTACATCAGTCTGAATCACTTTATTCCTTAGCCAATCACTGATGACAATGTGGCAATTTTCAATAGCCTCTCCTTCTTCTGATATTTATTTCTCTAACCTGACAAATAGCGCATTCCTCTGAAGTTGCCGCCTTTTGTGATCTGTGACAAACGCGATGGTAGCTGTCAGCGGCTAGGGAGGATATGAGTAGCTGATGTGCTCTCTGAAGTCACGCTCAGCCTTTCATGTCAAGGCAGATGAACCAAAGACCTGTCTCCTCTATGTGTGTGTGTGTGTGTGTGTGTGTGTGTGTGTGTGTGTGTGTGTGTGTGTGCGTGCGTGCGTGTGTCTGTGTATGGGTCGCCTGCCAAGCAGCAGCCAGTAAAGTGTAAGAGTGTGCGAGAGTTTTTTAGCTTGCCACTCCAATCCATTGCCTTCGCGCAGGTCAGTCTCATTCATTATGAATGTGGAGGTCTGTGCAAAAGCTCTTTGATATCAGGAAACAATTTAGAGCTGGCTGAGAGTCAGTGTCTAAGGGGAGCAATAAAAGCACACTTTTAATGTATTGCAAACTTCAGGTCGGCATGTGGTTCCTTATAAAATTTGCAGTTGCCTGTATTAGTCCCAGGTGACTACCATACAAGACATTACCATGTCATTGCCTTACACTGTGCCAGCTGTTTTTGGTTTCACGTGAAGAAAAGAGGTCAAGTTACTGCACCGCAAAGTTCCGAGCTCATCCCAGTCTTTTCAGATTCAATGGAGTGCTGCAACAGGTCATAGAGGAGGGAATATAAGAAAACACCCTTCTTCATTAATGCAATTCAGTGCAAACTTGAGGCTGCAATCTAACATTTGGACTCATATATCAATTAACCCTGAGGAAGGTCACTGAGAGTCCCAGTAAAGCGCAGCCAGGCATCTAAATGATAAGTCATTGTTATGCTTGGCGGTGTCCTCCATTTTCACCTGAACTCAAACTGGCAGCTGTCAAGATTATCCTCACACTCTATCCAGCGAGTCACGCTCCCTGAAAATGGAGCCCTTGGCAGCCGCCCACTTTGTTCTATCAGTGGCAGACTGAGGTATTAGGGCACATTAGTCTCATTTCCAATTCACTGACTGGGCCAGATTGATTTCCTTCATTTTCATGCACAGACGGGATTAAATGGCCAGAATAAAGATGAACTCCTGGCACTGTCCATTGGACAGGTTTATCATTATGTACAGATAAACCTCAATGCAGTGGAGCAGATTGGGTTTTCCTCTTTCAAACCCTCATTTAAAGTACGCTGAAGCTGTTCAAACTGACTGAAAACTTTCAAAATATGCCTATAGAGTTTAAAATGACTTCTCAGACCTTTGAAATGACTGCCAATAAATGATCCAGTGTGGTGCTGATGGCAACTGTGATATTGTCTGAAAAATATGGAGCTGCCATGCTACCACACACAGTGATGAACCTTGGAACGGTTTTGACAGCTAATTTGGACTCCTTTTTCTGCTTTTTTGAAGCTGTGTGCGGTCCAGTAAATCACCTCAGGAGGCAGGTCTCCACACTGGGACAACACACTGGGGGGAAAAAAAAGCCCCCCCCCAAAAAAACATGAGTCATCAGTAATTTTCTCCAGACTCCAGCCCGTTGTGTGAGTCTGTGTGTATGTGTGTGCAGCTCGGCCACTCAGGTGAAAAACCCCATTTCTGGTTCATAATTTCCCAACAGACCTTTCAGTTGGGGAGGATAGTGGCCGCATCCAACTTGCCGAGCTGTATGCCTCATTTTCGACAATTGCCGCCTCAATTGTCCTCTTTCAGCTCCCAAAACGTGGAAATTCTAAACAGCAGCAGCTCATGCGTGACTACTCTGTAGTGCATGCATAATGAGATCCAATACAATAGATCTTACCTGAATTCTGCCAATAATTTCAAGAAAACAACGCTGATTTGGATTGACAGTACCCCATTGATGAATTTATTCAACTAAATTATAATTACTGAGGTGGTAGTACTATCGTAAAATACTGGGTCCATCACATTCGCATGAAAGTTAAAACCACCTTTTGCCATTAAGCAGAACAGTCTACCTTTCAGATTATTTCAGACCTTTCTGATGGTGTTGACAAAATCCTAAAAATCATAAGCCTCATGCCAGAGCTGTTGTATTGGACTTCATTGTGCACAGACTTGTAAACTGTGGGAATTCTTTTTTGCAATGTAAGCAAATGGATCCCTCAGGTGAATTATGTAATCCCCTTGATGAAAAGGGCTCATATTTGATGGGCGTACACACCTGGTGTGATAGACAGCTCAGTAGATGAATGATCCAATAGAGTAACAACGTGTAAAAAATAAAGATCAGCAAGCTTCAGCTAAACATCTCCTCCTGCTGGTTTCGTCGATATGACCTCTAAATGAAACATCGAGCATCACAGGGAAGTGGCAGCAGTACCTGTGTAGCCAAGAGAGTTGTCGTCCTCATGTTCGGTGGTGGGAGCTGGAGTTGGCCCTTCGCTGGCCCCATCCTGAGCGACTCCCGTCTCTGTCAACAATAACACCACATGGACTGAGACTCCAGATGCATTCAGCCCACTTTCAGTACCCACGGTTCGGACATCCAGCCCGTTGCATCCCAGACGCAGGCACAGGGCAGAAAACATGAAAAAAAGAGGAGCGTGGCTCTGTGTCCGGCACTGGAACCACAACAGCCACATTGTGGGAATGACCCACTTCCACAGTTCTAATATGGCTGTAATCCAATTTGTGTGTCTTTTGGGGGGGTCAAATGATAGCCTCAGACACGGTGAGTCAGTGGTCAAATATCAATCCAGCAGAGTGATGTGATGATACAAGCTCAGCAGGAGTCTGCCTTGTTGTCTCGTGTCGATGCTCTGGAGTAAATGTGTCAGAGGGAGCCATCTCTACCGTATCAGCAACCATAAGTGGCTGCACCCCAATGGGAGCACATGGGCAGGACAGAGGAGGGCGGGCCAGGGCACACTCTGCATGATTGACACAGCCACTGTGCACACAGCCTTGATGCAAAACACAGTGATGCACCATTAATTGCTAATCAGCTCCTTTTGATTCGGGCCTCGTCTTTGCGTCTGTGTCCTCCTCGGAGTGACAGGTTGAGTGCATGTGACAGGAGGTGTGAGGGCGGGACAGAGGGGAGGCTGGGGGTGTGTATGGCTTATAAAGAGTGGGGTGTGGGGAGGGGGGGGCAGGAGGCCAACTGTGCCCTTATGGTGGCTCTGTGTGAAATAAATCAGACTCAGCCATGCCCATTCTCTTTGTGGGCCGCTGACGGGGTTAATTTGGTCAGGGTGCTCGGGGTGGGGAGGGAAGGGAATCTTAATCAAGGATCATCCAACCCCTTTAGCTTTACTGAGTGGCAGTCTGTCGGAAGTAGTTGCTTCCTCAATGAGATCTGGCATCAGTTCTGATAAATAGCAGACGGGCAGACGGAATACTTCATTGGAGAGCATTTGGATCACTCAAGTGTGAACAAGAGGATGACCCCACTTTTCATCTGCCCCTCCTGCCATTAGAGAACTGCCAGTGAAAGTCTAGGGCTGACTTCTCTAAACCAAATTATGATTCAATATTCCACTTCAAAAACAGCACTGGACACATTAATAATAGTAAGAAGACATTGAAAATGCTGTGATCATGTTCACCAAGCTGCTTCTGTAGTGCTGCAATTATCGTGACAGTTAAAGGGCGACACGCTGGGCCGAACCCATTATCTGGCACTTCTCCGCTGGTCTGTTTATCCAAACAGCAGAATTTGACTGACAACACTACAGGAGAGCAGTGCCTCCAAGTCCCACAAAAATAAGCACATAGGTGACTCTGACTCATGCATGGCAATGAGGCGCGATGATACACATGACACACGAGATGAAAACATGCTCGACATGAAGAAACAGACATCAAGCAGAGTCGAGTGGTGCACCGTCTGACACTTAGCACACGATACCGGCAGAAGATAGTGTTTTGACACAGTTCAAAATAGATCCATTAAAAATCAGGAAAACATCTTCTAGTCACAAAAATATGACTTGGCACCAGTGGCAATCAAAGCCTGGAGCACCTATTGAAATAGACAGTTGCTGTAAAGGAAAAGCCAACAACAACAAAAACAAGGCGACATTATAATACGACAAATAATTTAATTTTGAACATATAATATGTGCTCTAAAATGGGCACAATCCAGGACAATGATTGGTTGGACGATTAATTGTTCCATTGAAACACCAGAAAAATATGCAATTACAGAGATTTAAACTGAGGCAGAGAATTAATCTTAAATATTGAAATAATTATATGACACCATGTTCTGTAGAGTGTGGAATTTACTCAGTTGTCATGGAAACCTTGTCTATTTCCCTGTGCTGAAAACTCCAGAAAGGTCCCAAGTTTCCTTTGCATTGGCACAGATATACCAAACATCCGCATCTCCAAAATGAAAGGCCACAGGAACCAAAGCTTGTTAGACTCTGGGCAGAAAACTTGGTTCCAAGTCTGTATTTCAATTTGAACCCTGACCCTTAATTCTTAAAGTGGTAGAAGCATGGAAACAGTTTCTCTCCCAGATTTTCAGAGGTGCAGATTATGCTGATTTCTACAGGTCTCCATGAGTCTATAAGAGCCTATGTTGCAGAGATGGATTTTGAGATCCCATCTTGACCGTAGACTCCTGTGTCTTCACAGTTAAGGCAAACCCAATACACAAATGCAACCATAAGTCCTGACTGTAACATGTTGGAGGTACGAAATAAGCTATGTTTCCAGGGGTTCTGAATCCACTGGACCTGATCCCCATGACTTAATCTTTATCTGTCACCCCTTTCCTTCAAATAGAAATCACCAATAATCAGGATTTGTTTGACATATAACTGCTAGACCTTGGAATGACCTGTCTTTGATTCGATATCAGGCATGTTCTCTTTGTCTGCAACATGACACCAAGTGGAGAAGACTTGGCTAAGGGCCAATTATAGGTTTTTGCAGCACTAGTTGTTTATTCTAACCCTCTCACTATGAACCTGAAAACGGTCATTATCATATGGAAAACAAATGGTAAAGAGTCTATACAAAGAGTGATTGCTAATTTTTGTAGACAAAGAATGCCCTTTATGCTCTCATATAGACTCCTTTTCCTTTGTGATTTTCTGGGTGGTCCACCATCTGAGGTCCAATTAGACACCCCTTCTAAGCTCATTTACAGGTGGTGTACCCAGCTACCCCTGGGGCACAGGGACCGAAAGTCAAGACCTCTATGTTGCCTCGTTACCCCCTTTTAGCCTCAACATTGCGCCAAGAACCCGCACTCGTCCCAGCCAATTAGCAGGGTCACATGTGCAGATAAGAATAGATACAAAGGTGGGGAGGGCCCCCCTCTTCAGTCTTTCCTTCCATGCCCTGGATGTCCTGACCCTCTAACCTGCCTCCAAACTCTTCTTTTCTGGGACTCAGTACCGTCTTCATACAAAAAACCAAAAGGCATGCTGGCATTTGGCTCCACTTCTATAGTGTAGTAATAAATTATGAAGCCCCCTCTAACTCGATGTGATCCGAGTTTGTAACACTTGCCTGCGTTGACACAATCAGCAGTCAAGCCCCTGCTCAACCTGACATGACAATAAACCTGATGTTATTGCCCATGTAGCCGAGGTTGTTTCGCCTGACAAACGCCACGAGTGCTCAACGGGTGTGAATGAAGACGCTGGGGAAGCTTGCGCTTGTCTCATTGTTATCTTGTCATGTATTGGCAGCAGTGCTCCGGCCCTGGCAGCCTATAAGTGATGGATGGGCTGAAAATGATGAGTGTGGGGAGTCTGACTCTCAGGCTTGTTAACAGGAGTGAATGATTGTTTGCTGTAGGACAAGTTCCTTCACACAGCCCGATCAGAGAGGCGGCATATTTCTGTAACACAACCTCAAGCCATTTCAATGATTAAATTGGTTTCTTGGAAAATGTTTCCCCCCTAACATCTGTTTACTTTTTGTCTGATGACAGAAAGAAAAAAAGGAATGGCCAACAAGAATGCTAATTGTGGGGCAAAGCCAATGAGAATTCTTTCATTAGTCGTCTTGGGTCTGCAGGCTGAATATGTATCCCTGCTTCTGGATAGCAAAACCCTAACATCATCTGCAGAATACCTTCATAATTTTGGATCTGGATTCAATAATCCTCTGCCTTATTAAAGAAACAAAATCATGCAGCAGCAGCCATTTCGTCGGCTTCATCTGTCTCCACAGCACCGTCAGACTAATTTCCATTTTGATGACACTTTCTTTGTTTTCTGCATGACTAATGGAGTTTTAATCAGACCTTGAGATAATACATAAATACATGGTGAGGTCTTTCTACCACAGAGAAAAAGACGACGGGAATTAGTTAATTAATCTATAACTGCTGATGAAACCCTGAAGAAATAAGAACAGCTATCTGTAAATGTGTGAATACAGATACAGTGTCAGACAACTCAAAAATAATATACCACCAAAACCAAGAAGTTCTGCGGACTCAAGACGACCCATTTAAGAACAGTGAGAGAAAGCTGCGATGAGAAAAAAACAAGTGCAGCTGTCGTGAGAAAGCGGAACAAATGACATGCTGTCCTGACATCAGCTTTTGCACTTTGATAGTCTCAACTTCCACCATGTATGACACTCTGTCTCCGAAACTTCTGTTAAGGGTATTAATAGCTAAATGATAATACATTCAACTTCAAGAAAGAAATGCTGTGAGTATTCTGCCAGTCCTGCCCTGTATTTTAAATCACATTCTATTATCATCACATCATTTCACTTTTAAATCCCATTGCCAAGCTCTGTTTATAGTCTGGCAAAAAAGTCCTTATATTATATTTACATTATGTATGCCTATAACACGATCTGTAGAAACCTTCACTAATGCACAATTGAGTAACTATTAAACATAATGAGAGTCCTACCCGGGTGTATAGCTTATAAATGTTCTTGATGGAAGATTATTGAAAGATTTTATGTACTTTTTGCAAGTAAATTAAAGAAAGACTGAGACTAAAAAGAGAGAACTTTAGTTTAACTTTGCACTGTTATTATGTTTTCAACAGATATGTAAGCTTAATAGTGACAGTGACAAACTGCCATAATTAGTGCAGCTAATCATCGACATCAATAGACTTTGCAGATTTTCCCATAAAGCTCTCTGATGTCCTTAACAGTCACAGTGTCGATCCAGCTGGAGGAAACATCAGTGAAATAACAAACAAGAGCCTCATTCTGATCAGACTTGTGAGTGGCTGGATGTTCGTTTGCTCGCCAACAGCCACCCTGCAGTTTTGTGAACCGTACCTCTTCCCAAACAGTGTTTCGTTGGTTACAAAACCCACCGCGAATATGTGCGCGTCAGTCCTCAAAGCTGGAATGTGACTCATACGCAGTGCATGATTTGATTGCGGTTAAATAAAAGTGCAAATGTCAAGTTAAGACATATGCGCCAATTCGTGCACTGATAGATTTGCTTGGAGGGCATCGGCAACCAACCGCAGAAAGGAAAACAGAGACAGATCCAGGACAAATAGTGTTGATTGGCTTCTGCGGTGCTAAATATTGCATGGTCACTGTTCAACTTCTGTGCAACCTCATTCAGTTAGACAGTTTTAACCCCAAAGTACATGTTAAAAATCAGTGATGAGCCTATGTGGAAGTTTCTTAGGAAATATATTCTACCTGCTCGCATATACTGTGTCATTTTGCCTGTGTGAAACTTTTGCCTCTCAGCTTTGTTCGGCTACACTAATGTCAAACAAGTTCAAAGACTGCGAGGAGCCTGACATTGCTCTGACATCCCGGTGGAGCTGAGGCAAGCATCCTCCGAGCTGCCAAAAGCCCAGATGTCCATCTCTGGGACACTTTTTTTTTTTCTTG
>CAESWR010001323.1:146783-158385 GCA_903171835.1 Mullus surmuletus
TGTTTTTAAGCCCCAAAATCTAGTCATCCCGTCTTTGAATGCTGAGAATGTACAAATTGGTTGCACACAATGCACTTGTTAAATCCTCATTACTGTAAACCTACAGTGTTATAAATCATACACGACATCAACAACATTTTTGTTACTTTCAGGAGGCAAAAAGAAAAGGAGGGTGGAGGGTTGGGGGGTGGGGGGGTGGGGGCATGGTGTCAGACATCTGGTGGTAATATGTCCAATACTGCCTTCATGTGGTGTGAATTATTTCTGTGCCATTTTACTTTAATCCTGCAACAATGCTGTTTTGTCTGAGCACTGCTGGTCTGTTTCTGTCATCAGTGAAGACCCTGAAACAAGTAAGCAGATTTAAGGTGGAAAAAAAAAGATGACGTCTAATGAAATTACATTAGCACCAGACCTACTTTACCCATTCTCATGTAGATTTGTATTGAACAAAGATGCTGTGATGTATCCTCCTTTCAGGAAGAAAATAAAAAGAAATGGTTCATTATAACAACACAGACACTGTCTCATTTCAGATTTCCAATTAGCAAATTAATTAGAAGGGTTCATTTTGAGTTTTATGGTGTGAGGCTCCATTGCCAGTCTTCATTAGTGCTGATTAGTGCCACTGTCATGGCTGGCTCTCTACTTAGTCATAAGTTGTGGGTGATTCCCTAATGTTCCCCTATTCACACTGCGCTCATAAAAGCTGCCGTAAATTGCAAACTTGGCAGTTCAGCAATGATGCAGCAGGGCAAAACCATCCACCATCTCTCTTCTCAGGTTTCTCTCTGCAACAATTATCAATTTTAAAAAAGCACAGGCAAAAACTTTCATGCACTTTGAAGTTAAACGCAGATACGCGTGACTGTCACATATGGTGAGAGTGAAGCGGGATTCAGCGTAACCTAAACTCCACGGTGGATTCAGTATCTCCTCCGTGATGCCAATCGATGCTGACTTCAAACCCCTGAAGAAAAATCGCCTCTCTTTCTGTGTTGTGGAAACAGATGCAAAACACGAGCTCGCAGCTAACCAGTGTTTTTTTGGCTCGGAGTATGTTTCCCATTGCTGGGTGTGCTGATGCTGGTAGACAGAGTGGAGGATTGTTGCGAGTAAATGATGTGTGCAATTGCTGCGTCAGCGACAGAGGGATGCTGACCCACACAGCGTCTTCGTTCCCACCGCGGACAACCAACCACTGACACAGCTGGATTGTACTTAATACTGATGTAGATCTGCCTTGATGACAGCCACACAGAAGCTAATGTCCAAAAACATTTTGTGGGACAAAAATACATTCACTGTATTCCAAGTTGTTTGAAAGGCGATCAGAGTGTTGAATGAAATACACCAAAAAAGAAAAAAGGAAGAACAGCGTCCATTAAAAAAGCAACAGGTTTTTTTGCTGAGCAGCAGCAGCCCCTACTGGCCTAAGTGGTAATTGCAGACACATTAAATTCTGCTGATGTGGCGAACACAGGCCAAGTATGGCATTTTTGAGAAGGAAAGACATGACTTCGACAAAAGACAGAGACAGAAAGCAGCGGAAGGATTGTGTAGCTGATCTCATTCTCATAATTATCACCATGAGGACGCACAGCTGTTGTGTGTTAAAATATAGTTGCACACGGTTTAAACAACTTAATGACTTGTGACAGGTGAGGAGGACTTGGTCTTTTCTCACCTCTGCTTCGACACAAACGTGTATAAAGAGAACGAGCACTCAGCAAACATTTTTTCTATGCAGTATTTCATCAAAGTGAGACTGAAGCTGTAGATTGGAGGTTAAAAAGTTGGTTCTCTGGGCTTCAAGCGAAATGAATATGGCAGATGCTTTTCAAAAGTTCAGTTATATTTATTTATCCCATAAAGTTGCATCCTGTCAGTCAACATCCAAATGGCCCAAGGCAAAAGTCACATAACAGAATTTTCCCTGCTTGTATTTCCTGAGATTCCTGCCCTGCTCGTAAAACTCCGCCTGCCCAACACGCAGCCTCTGGTCAATAGCATGACCAAAATGTGTCTGAGACAGGTCATAACAACGGAGCGCCTTGAGCGCTGGGATGTTCTCCTCCCCGGAGGTGTGAGGCCTCTCCTATAATTACCACTTCATCACTGGAGTGGAGGGGAAACAAAGGCAGCCCAGGCAGATTTTTGTCTGGGATGGTAAACAGCTTTTGCCCGTTTTGCCTGTGGTCGGACAGTAGGCTCTGCTGCCGTCAGCCAGAGAGACTGCCAGCCCTTCACACGCATGCATTTGTGCTCGACTGCCCGACTATATTTTGGGAAAACGACAGAAACAGCTGAAAAAGTACATTTCGTTTTGAAATAATTCAGTCAAATATGCATTCCATGTACAATTTCTTGTATGTCTTTAAAACAATAGTCATTTACTCGAAAGACTCCAAAGACTATTCATGCCTCAACTACAAGATCTCAATAATCATTAAAATCATCATTATGCATTGCACGTCGAAGATGCATTCTATGTGACAATGTTAGCTTCACCTTACATGGCTCATTGACTGAATTTCAATCTGAAGAAAATTTCTTATTACATATCTCTGTTTCAGATAGTGTATCATTGTTGGTTTGAGCTATGATGCAAAAGTGTTTGCACATTTTCTCAGCTTGAAAGCTGACAGAAATAAACCAGAAATAAACCAAAAATGGTTGAGGTTATACTAAGCGAGTGACCTCAAAGTATCTGGTGCTCTGTGTTTTTTCTCCTCTCTGCTTGTCATTTTATACGTCTCACATCCAGATGTTGAAACTGGGCAAACATTTGCCTAAGTAAATGCTGAAGTAAAGTAAAAGCAAACGTGGCGTGAAAGTGGAGGAATAAAACATCAAGGAGGGCTGCCATTTGATTTTTAACCTCTACATGCCCGCCTCAGCACTTAATGACCCTTGACCCCAAATATCCTCAGAATTCCACATCCCAGTGCTCTCACCCGGGACCCTCGCCTGTCAGAGCCGTATATTTATGAGCCATGTCCGATCATTTCTTCCACCTGTTTTTTTACTTGTTTCTGCTAAAAGCATGCATTTCTTCTCATAATTCATTCATGATTGTTCCTCTGTGTGAGAACAACAAATGACAAAAAACTGCTAGCAGGATTATGAACACCATTTACAACACAGGCTAAGATAATGCATTATCAGGATGCATTATTAGTTGTGACCTGTTGTGAATGTGAATATGACACATACACATGCTGTAGTAGTAACCTGAGACTTGTCCCTTGCATTTTAAGCACTGGTTATATGAATATTCGTGTATCTGTGTTTGCCCACAGGCTAACCCTAATTAAATTCCCACCTTCTCCTTTTTCCCAACCTGCCACGCCACCTACCCAACCTTGTTTCCTGACCTTGTGTGTGACAAGGGGTAATTGAGATTCTCTGCTCATTGTTGGCTCATTAAAATTGTCTGAGGCGGAGAGAAAGGGCAGCTCGCGGAGGGACGGGTGGCACACAAACCGGCCAAAAGACCCCCACCCCCCAAAAAAAAAAAAAAAAATTATAAAGGAGAACATCTGGGCCCTGGTGCTCATTAACACTCCTACTGAATCAGAGGAGGGTGTTTGTTTCCAATATCAGACATGTAAGTGTAAGCTATGGGGGGAAAATTCTGACCCGATACTCGTGGGATCTGTTCTGGATATTTGTAATCAAGCATTCCTTACACAAAGTGAAGCTTGCGTCAACGGGGGTCTACTAGCTGTTTCTGATGAGAGTGTGTCTGTGGTTAAGGCTGTCTGGACTCCATCTGGCCTCTGACCCAAGCCGCAGCTTTTAGTCTGCAGCTTATTAACACTCATTTATTCCATCGTGCTCCGCCGGGCTGCATGTCACTGTTGCCATCTATTGGATACACGCGCACACACCACATGCGCTTTTCATGGAAAACTCACGCAAACAACAATCTCCAATCTGATATCTGCTCATCCGGTAAGGCCAAAGGAAAGGAAAATTGGTCTTTCTAATTAGGGCCCCCCTGGCAACACATCTCTTGCAGAAATAAATATGAAAAAAATATATATTGTAACCAAGGAATAACAACAACAACAACAAACACTGTCATGTACTTTCGGCTTCTGTGAGACAGCCAGTAATATTTCTATGGCTTCTATTAGAATCGCAACCGAGTAAATCAGCCGTAAATCCTATAATCTGTCTCATCCATCACAGGGAGGCTGTGTTAGGGCAGGGAACCCAAACCTCAGCAAACAGCACCAGCCTGGTGGTCTTTATTGTGGGCTTGCAAGTACAAGTCAGACTAAAGCTCATCTTTATGCATGAAAACAGTAACTTTACTGTATCAATTATGGATGGTGATGTAATATTAAAAGAGGGGTCAGTCTGCCTGGTTGCAGCAACATGACACCCATGAGCTGCTTTGATTTGTCCAAAAAAGGGTTTGAGGAGATGTGAAACAGTACTGCACACTAAGCTGTAGAGACTCAAAAAAATGAAATGTTTAATTCATCGGCTGCACATGTTGACACAAGCACCCACACACACTTAGTAAACAGATACTCTCACAAACTCCACATTGCATCTGCTCTAATGTGGCTCACGCACAGTCAGGGGTGTGCCAGAGGTGTAGACACACACGGGGAAAGAGTGTGTGCCAACACAACAAGAAAAGTGCAGTGTCTTGCTCTGCCAGAGAGAGGAGCTTCGACTTGCACACTTTAGAGAGAGATTTACTCGCAGGTAGCAAATAATAGCTGATGACATTATCACTTATATCAGCAGGCAGCTCTCATGCACATCGCTGCATTCTTCCCGAGCAGCCAAATGGAACTTTTGTGTGCCGACTGGAGAACGCTACCCCCGTTATCCAAAAGATGAGGGAGATAAAGCCTGCCTTTATATTTTAGTGGTTACAGATATTTTTAATACAGGGTAAGGAAAAAAGGATTTTCTTTCTGCCACTGTGGGATGCCAAATCCATATGCATGCATGCCCAGTTGATACTTAATATTTGATGATTATATTATATTATATCATATTATATTATATTACATTATGTTATATCATATTATATTATATTATGTATTCACCAAAAAATGCATTTTTGTTTGAGCATGTGTCTTGAAAATACTAGATCAATAAAGTGATTGAACTCCCATGCATATTCAAATTCTGTTTGTAATGTGTTTTTCTCAACTTCGAACCAGCACAAAAGCAGCAGCAGTTACAACATGGACATACAGACTTACACATGACCAAAAAAAAAAAAAAATTGGTGTATGAACTTGCATATCCACACCATCGTGCTGTGTATCCTATCACTGCTGGTTACGTTGTTGTCTGTTACAAAGTTATTGTCGTGAAAGATTTATAGACAATAAAACCTACGGCAAGGATTCAGGATTCATTCAGGATGGTGAGGAAATGGCCTTGAAGAAAAACGCAGACATCAGAGGAATATTTGCGTTCACCTCAATTTGGCACCACAATCCACAGCAGCACTTAGATTCCTGTAGCAGTTAACTGACCAAAACATGTAACTGCATACTAATAATTATTCAACTGTGAGTCTCACAGCTGCATGTTACTTCAAGCAAAAGCACACACGTGGAGCACTGAAGCACACCACAAATTTACAACGTCTGCTGCAACAATCCACATGTCAATAAATGTGACTGACAAGCAGAATGTACACCAGCTTGTGTTGAGCTCTGTGCGTGCAGTGACTGTTGCGAGGAAGAAAAAGACGAAAGCAGAGTCTAAGGTCATACTGTAGTGTAGAACAACTTTGAAATACATGACAAAGATCAAGCAGTAAATTTTGGGCAAAAATGGTCTCTCCATTATATTTTTAAACACCTGCAAATCAAAGCTTTACACTGAAATTCCAAAAGGTCTGCAGAGAGTTTGCTTTCACGACCGGTGCAGGTTTCCATAAATGTAGACAGATCGTATATCACTTTCAACCTGTTGTCCCTCAGCACAGATTTCTGCAGGTGGATCAGCAGCAGTGCGCTCGGTGTCGAGGTAAACCCAGCATATGGAAGCATTATCGCACTTTGCAGACAAGGGAATATTCAAACATATGAACCAACACCCAATTCAGAACTTTGCATGTTATCATCTAAAACTGCAATGTATTTCACTCTTTGTACCGCTGAGACCAGCTTGTGTCTCCTTGACTAAGTGTCTCTTCCATCCCATTCCAGTCATTTAATCTTGGAACAGTATCAAGATAGCGATCTCCCTTTAACCTCCACAAAGGGGACGGACACAAAGGGACACACTCTCCACTTCATCACTCAGCATCAAGCTGATGTGGCATGCCAAACAATCACATTAGCCTGCAGCCAAACCAGGGGACACCACCAGCAGCAGCAGCAATAGCAGCAATGTCCTGAGCCAACCGCAGCCCTCTGCTGATTTCAACATCCTCTCTCCTCCCAACATCCATGCACTCATGTGTCAGCATATATAATGAACTCACTCAGAGCCACACTCAGCTTTTACTCTGAGGAAATAGGCAGCGAGATCACTCTGAGTAGCTTTTTACAACTCAGCGCTGATCAATTAATGACTACGAATGAGACCCTGAGAGATGCACGGGAATATTAGAGCAACGCAGAGAGAGAAAAAAAAAAAAGCACAGGGGATACTGGATAATAAACTTTGAAACGCAACTTGCAGCAAATCGTGCGGTGGAGAGGCAATCACGCTCGTTGATACCGCTCAGAGCTGGCAACACACACCAAGGCTGCTGGCCTCAAAGACAATTTATTTCACTGTGTCGTCCAGGTGCCTGTCAGAGAGAAATGAGCTGAGGCTCAGACCAGGCAACCCGAGTAATCAAAGCGGCACATCATGTTTAGCACTTCTTGGATTTCACCTCACATTCCCAGGAAAAAAAGGGAACCAATCATAAAACAGAGAGAGGATGCTTGTATTTCACAGGGGAGATAGAGAGAGAGAGAGAGAGGAAGGAGTGATAGCAGAGCGGCAGAGGGATGTGGAGTTACTCACGGCTCCTGTCACCTTTCCACCTCCAGCTCCCCTTGTGCCTCCCAGAGCCGTCCCCAGGCGAGCACCCTCCGCTCAGGACCTCCGCCAGCAGCACCAGCAGCAGCAGCGGCACCCGCCCGCCGGCCATGCCTCCCTCTGAAGCTGACTGCGGGGGCTACAGCAGGGAGTTAAAGGCCATGTCGAGTGTTTTCACACACTCAGTCATATCTCCCACAGCTGCGCCGAGATATCCAAAACAACAACACGTCCTCCTCCTCCTCCTCCTCCTCCTCCTCTTCTCCCTCCTCCTCCTGCTGCTGTGTTTCACCTGGAGCGGTAGACCAAGGCAACAACAGTGGAGTCCCAGAAGGGTCACACACTCACCGCAAACTCCCCCTCTTCCTCTTAGGGGACTGGATTGATTCCTCTGAAGGCAATAGCTTCACAAAATGACTGTAATTCCAGCAGTGGTAGACAGGCAAGGTAAGCCAGGATTTTGGTAGTCTCACTTTGAAATATTGATGTTTCCCCTCTCTTCCTCCTCCTCTCTTCCTACTTTTCCTCTTCCTATTTCTCACAGCCTCTCGGAGTTAGGTATTTATTGCAGTCCTGGTCTCACACACTGGGCTCAGTTGTAACAGCTCCCATGAGCACAGGCGGCACAGGAATAAGATAATTGTTTCCCCCCCTCTCGTGTGGAGCAGAAGTTGATCGGGTCACACAGAACGGACCGGTGACACATCCCTGATACGGCTGCAGTCAAGCGTCTTCACCCGCACCAGGCAGTGACTGAGTGAGTGAGTGTGTGCGTGCGTGCGTGCGTGTGTGTCCAGGGGGCGTGCTCGCATTAGAGCAGACGCGTGCCCTGCCCTTCGTCAAAAACCTGCCACTCGTCTCAGGAGGACACAGGCGGCGTTGATATGAAAATCAGAAATAAATCACAGAGATAGTTCAGCACAGAGCAGCCTTGACTTTGAGAGCATCTGAGAGAAAGAGAGAGAGGGAGGGAGGGAGGTAAAGAGACAGCGGAAGGAGGGAGGGAGGGTGATTTGGAGAGTGAGAGCCGGCGGGGGGCTGTGAATAGCAATATCTCAAGTGCAACGCCTCTGCTGCGTTTGCACACCCATGATGCTCATTCATGAAAGCATTTCATTGTGGATCCCGGGCTGTCTGGGCTCAGACAGAGCACTGTGAAGCTGAATCACTGTAAAATACTGCAATTTCTGTCCCAATTTAATAAGAAAATACAAAACATGTATGGAAAAAAAAAAAAGATACCTGCACGCAGACGGACGACCTGCTCAAAATGCTCCTGCAGAGACATGCACACAAACCAGTTTGACCAGGCGCTGTGGTGCGACTGTAAATCCCCGATGACTTCAAAGTAATTCCACAAACATTCAACACAGTTTAGCAAGGAGACGTGAACAATGTCTATTGATAAACTGCCACTGTTGCAATCGCCGTTTTGAATCTGGAGATTTGAAATCCTTCGTATAATTGGCAGGAGTCATTTTGCACTGTAGCATCTAAATTTGAATAAGTGAGTATATCTTATTCAAAGGTACTGTATCTTATTCGCGGGCCCCGCAGGTTTTTAATGGGCCTGATATACGAGCTTCCACTGAGAACCTGAATTGACACTGTGCCAAGTCGCACTGAAGGTAAATTTAAGTTTGAACAACTTTGGACCATGGAAGGTACTTCCAAAATAGCTGTTTTAACTGAGTCTTTATATAACGCTATAAATCTTGCAAGTAGTCAAACATGTATCTCAGACTACCAGACATTTATCAAGATAAGATCAACGGCAATAAATATTGGCTAACATACAAGGAACTGTCTTAACGCAGAAGACACTTTAATCATCTGAACTGTGCTGGAAAATGTTCCAAGGAAGCATTAATAGTCAGTTAAATGAGCATTTTTAAAAATATGATCATCTTAAATTCCAAAACATTGCAAGCACTCTACAATGTTTATTCAGTTTATTCCGTAATAAAGAAACGTTTATTCCGTAAGTGTCATACAAATGTATATGCTCAAAACAGTATGAACCACACACAAACACACAAGCACCTGCACACACACACGCCACAAAGACTATTTTTGTGAAAAAACAAGCTCAGCAAGTCTGGGTTTAGAGTTACATCGCTCGTTTCCTCCGGCTGCCGGCGCTGTCATGAGCAGGTGAGCGCAGGTTAACGTGGGAAAACTGGAGGTGTCAGCAGCCCTTCCCCCCTCTGGGGCTCTGCCTGCCCCCCCCTTCCCCCTCCGCCCCCAGTCTCTCTCCTTCGCCCTTCATTACCGGAGTGTGAGACGCCATTACCGAGTGGCGAATGCTCCCAAACAAACACGGCGTAATCCAGACAAATGGATGGTTACGGTGCACGGGGTCAATGCGAGCAGGGGGGAGCGGACATAAATCTGCACAACTTGTTTACTGTATGAGTTACACAAATACACAAGCAATTACAGAGATACTCTTTTCCCCCCATGTGGAACATTCTGCAAGTGTACGGTGGTAAAAAGTGTGGACAATGCCTTATAAAAGTGCTTCAATCCGTCAGTCATTTAATCCTGATGTAGTAGTCCTTAAGGGCCGTGCTCCTGGAGATGTAATTAATCGCGTTACATTAGCCACTGATGAAAGTCTGATTAAAACCGCTCTCTAATGATTAGGCCTCTGGAATAATTACAGCAGCAGTGAGGACAGGCCACTTCAACCCCTCAGGACGCCAATCTAACACTCCGACTACCTAGCAAATGTCACAGCTAATGCCAACTGCTTAGAGAGCAGGACAATGCCGCGCTAATTATATGCGGGAGGAATAAATGGAATCGCAAGTTACGACAGAGGCAACATTTGCAAGCTGTCCAGAGGTAGACGGATGGGTGTGTCTTTGAGGGTGAAGATATGCACGTCTATCTTGTGCCGCATTAGCCTCGTGTAGCCAGGGGGGATGTAATACAGGTGGATAACAAGCTTGGCACCAACACATAGCTTTCTTTGTCCCCGCACAGAGAATAAAAAGCTTGTTATCTCAGTGACAGCACTGTCATTATGGGCTTATATGAAGTTAGTCTTTGCGAAATGGCTGTGATGGTGGTTCCAGATTTTTTGAAATTACTTAAAAACAAAGGCTGTTATGTAAAAAAATGCCTCTTTACTGCCCATCAGTGTATATTGTTTGTGGCTTGCATCAAAGTTTTTCCAATTCATTCGCCTGACAAAGCTGCCTGAGTGTAAATTATACATCACAAGCCGAGCAGCTGGCAGCGAGCAGAAACAAAATGCTACAGCTGTGTGAGTACAGTGTTAAAAAATTTAAACGGTGCACAAATAAATCTCATGCAGCCCGCATGACAAATGCATTAAACTGATTCACTAATCTGTCGGTTTTGCTGACGTTGTTGGCTTCTCGCAATGGGCTGCCATCAACCTCGAAAAGAAAGAGAAAAAGTCCTGACAGGACACTTCCACGCTTGTCCAAAGTTGATAACATGTCTCAACAGAGAGGCCAGCTAAAAGTCAACAAATGGACTTCCTGCTCCAAATCACCTCTGCTTCCTGCCAGCACCTTGAACTTGTTTGTATTCTATCTGCTGCATCTGGCAGAGCTCCACGCGCATCCTGTCATATGTGGCTTCCTCGGTGTCAGACCTCAAAACCTTTCTGTCAACAAACACGATGGTAAGTTGAAAGGCAGTAAGAGATTAGCAAAAATCAAAAAGGTTTATAACCTTTAAAATAAGGTTCATAACCTGACGTGTGCTGAGCCTCCAGCATATCAATTTTTTATAGCGATGAAGGCAAAGATGAGACACAACAACAATTCTAAAACAGTTTTTCCTCCATACATTAACTAATATGTCCACTTTCAGATGATAGAAACAACAACATGAATCATTCATATTATCATTTGCGTTTTCAAAATCAAATAACAAATATAGTCATCAAGTAATCGCAGGAGCCATTTGGGTAATACTTGGGTAATACTATTATCTACCTTCAGTACAGCATAGAAACAAAAATCAAAACTCTGAGTTTAGTTGATGTAACTGAGGATTTTCAAGGTTTTTAAAATAAGCAATTGATAGCGTGATTCATCTCATTAGCTTTGCTGGGATAAAGACACTTTATTTGAGATACATTCTTCATACTTCACAATAATTTCTCCAAAAGTCAAAGTAAGAAGGTTGTCAGCTTGATTGGTTAGAAAAAGGGTCAGACCCCCCCTTCACCTAGTATGCTAACATGTGCTCTCAAGAAGGTGCGGCCAAACATCATTTGGAGCTTCATCATCCATCTCGAGTTGGACCAATTTACAGGCTTTTCAAAATATATTTTCTCAGTCAATAGTCCATCAAGCACGATTTTTAGTTAACCTCCAATCCTCCTTTGGGCGTCAGTTTCCCGCACCACCTGGCTGGCCCGTTCATCAAGATCTAAAACCCAATGTGGCCCTTCAGACAAAATAATTGCCCACCCCTGCCCTACAGTCACCAAGACACTTCAACCCAGAGACCGAAATCCCCGTCAGGACCCACAAACCTCTGTTTACCAGCTGCTCCACGTGCACCTTTAGACTTGTAGCGCCCTGCCCGAGAAACTGCT
>CAESWR010001323.1:168978-182098 GCA_903171835.1 Mullus surmuletus
TAAAGTTTTGAACCCCCCCCCCCTTGCCCTTTGCTGTGAAGTCAACACAGATGTTTTGGGGTAGTGGTTGATCAGCTGAGACCAAAGAGGAAACAATTCTTATCAGAGGTGATCAGATTTGATATGAATCTGCAGACGAAGGAGCATAAATTCTTCAGTCACCGCAGATTAGAAGAACCTCCCTCTCTTGAGGCGTGATGAGTGAGAAATGGGGAATGATGGTGACGTTTGGAGCAGCAGACAACAGACAGATGGATATAAAGAGGAAAAACAGCCTGCTGGGCAGAAAACGCCCCACACCTGCAGACGCTTTGGTGGCTCTGTGTGGTCATTGATTGCGAGACGGCGTGTCAGCCTGCAGGCGGGGACAGATGGGCTGGTGCACTGGTAGCACCAGCTCCTTCTCCAGCGTCAGGGGAGGGGGGGGGGACGATCCCAGGTGGGTGGGTGGACGGTGGGACATTGAATTATGAGCAATGTAGAACCACTGGGTAAGCATGCTGGAGCATTTGTCATGATTTGGGTGGGAATACGCAAAGGGAACGGCCCTCTCTCCGTGTAGGGCAAACTCTGACAAAGTGAGGGGGAAAATAAAAACACACATCAATACACACTGATTTTCAGCATCTTGAGGCTTTTTAAAGGTTTTTGTGGTGCTAGTTTGCTTGTCTTGCTCTCAAAATGAAGAAAAAAAAACCTTTAACCTGTATTGGCACACTCGTGCAGGCTCTCTCACACACACACACACACACACACCACACACACACACACAGACAGACAGACAAGACACACACACACACACACACACACACACACACACACACACGGTCTCCTCTTTCCCTCCTCAACAAGAGGCAGTTCCTTTGTCTGTATATTTAGGTGAGTGGTGCTGGTGAGAGCTTCCTCTTGGCTCGAGGTCAGAGGTTTCTGTTCGCCAGGGACTCCAACTTCTACAGGCTTCTCAGTGCTCTAATGGGGCACCAAGGGAGGGGGGGGGATATCTCAGTCGGGACCATCTCACTCCTGTGGCAAGCTTAATTGGGTATAAAGAGATGTAGCCCTGACCGCAGCCTCCACCTTGGAGTAAACCGTACGATATGTTTAAATAAAGGCTCCAGACGTGGCGTGCAGGTTAAAGCTGGCTTCGCCTTAAAGGCAAGGACGATGTTTTGAGCCTTTTGTATTCCTGGATTGTCCATGACGGTGCTCTCAGATGAGCAGTTTCCAGTCTCTCCCTATGATCACCACAGCACACTTAAGGCAGTGTAGGAATTAGCCCAGTTTCAAGGGGAAACTGGCCTCTACGTTGATGAATGGAGTTGGATGTCACTGCTCTACCGCGCTCCTCAATTCCTTCTTTAACCAGATAAATCAACTCCGAAGCCGATGGATGTGTAGGAGCACTGGGGGCATCTCCGTGGGTACCACAGAACATAAAACCTCCACACCCACAAAGAAATAACAATCCCAATAAAAAAGGAGGATAAATCACTCAGAATCTGTGGGTCAATAGTATTGAACAATAAACGTCTTTTTCACTATTTCTCCATCAGTGGCCTGAGGAGGGCTGACAGGAAGGATATGGTGGGGGTTGGCTCAGCATGGAGAGAAGTGTTAATGTGTGTTAATACACTAAAAGCCATGGGGCCTTTTCTATGTGATGGATTGTCACCACTAAATTAGTGTGTGTGACAGGTCTAGTGCTGCACTATAGGTCAGACAGGAGCTGCCAGTCGCACTGTGGTAGAGAAGGTTGAGGTATAAATATAAATATAAACTGGGATTAGGTGGATGAGAAAAACCCGAGATGGGCCAGCAGTCAGCAGGTGACATGTCAGTGCAGCAGAGCTCAATCTATGGATGCAGTGATGGCAACTAAGGTCTGAGACTAAGAAATTGATGAATTACTATTTGTACAGTATTTTGTGCACTGAATACATTTTCTCAACATGAACTTCCACTGTAGATTTACAAGTACTTTGGATGAGGTTGCTTTGGAAAGCATTTCAGAGAAAACAG
Source organism: Mullus surmuletus (assembly GCA_903171835.1). Classification (NCBI taxonomy): domain Eukaryota; kingdom Metazoa; phylum Chordata; class Actinopteri; order Syngnathiformes; family Mullidae; genus Mullus; species Mullus surmuletus. The sequence continues at coordinate 170,998 of CAESWR010001323.1, forward strand.
GAAAAAAGATATATTGAAAGTAGCAATATGGTTTTCCCTTAATTTTCAAAGTAAATTGTTTGAAAACATCTGTATGATTCCTATTTCAAGAAAATGGCCAGAAACTTTTCTGAATTTTGACAATTTTGGAAGACTACAAGCCTCAAACATGAACGCGAGGTCAACAACAGCAACAACAATCATTAAGTTAAAAATAATGCTGTTAAATAAATTTCAATGTTCCATGAAAATGCCTGTTGACAATGTGCGTGTACACTGAATTGGACCAACCAAAAATCAAGCTCCTGCTCTTCAGGGTGTTATCGGATGCAGAGAGTATTCCTCAGTGAGGGACCTTGCATAACCACATGACTGATGGCAAATCAATATCAAGCTGCACAGTTTTCATTGAACATATGGCGAAAGAGCAGAAACATCTGGAGATGTCAAGCAAACCTGATATCAGCCGTCGTTGACAGCAGCCAATTGACAGTCAGAGACACGTGTGGTAAAAGTGGACATTTCGAAGCTGGCTCAGCCAACATGGCTCACTCCCCACACGGGAAACAGGTAAAAGCTAATGAACCAATGTAAATCTTTTTGCGCTGAGGTGCTGCTGCAGCGAGGACGCTGCGGCTGGGAGGGGCCGATGTTTGACAGCACATGTCAGAGGTACTGAGGACATGTCACGCAGGAGTGATGCGAGCCCTGTCAGCTCCTCACACACACGCCCTCTTTCACACACACGCTGCGTCAGCTACCTCGCTATCGATTGTCAGGCTTCTTTGGGGAATTTGGCTTGATCTGTTGTCGGGGGAGATGCAAAAGCAATTGAATAGAGAAATCAAATGTATAAATTAGCAATGATCTGCATGGCGGCGCCCGGGCACGACACAATGACATAGTCACCTTGACATAACCCTGTGGCTTCCTCCAGGAGCAATCAGCAATGACCACAGCTTTAACGCTCTTCCACACTGACACACTCGCACCTCTAATGACTATCTATGCTTTTAAATAGATAGAGTGCCAATGTCCTACCAGTATCCATCTGCAGCTTTTTTCTTCTTTTTTCCTTTTTTTAAATGGTTCGGGAAAATCTTCCATCGATTTATACTGCCACTATAAAATTATAAGACAAGTGTTAAATCTGTCATTAAAGGCCTCATTAAAGTCTGTAATTGCTAAGCTGGATACATTTGGTGCCGTTAAAAAGAGAGTGTCCTGACATTCGTTATTGTTACGGTCACAGGTGATTTTGTGTATGTGCCGCTCTGTGCCATGAGACTCCCTCTTTCGGTGGATTTAAAAGTCGATGCGAGTTGCCCTTTTTTAACTATAAAGCTCATTCGGTCTATTGAGAGGCTTCAAGAGACAAGGGTTTTTGTAAATTTAAAGCCGTCACAGCTCATAAATAATCTATTCACTCCGTTATGATAAGCACAATACATCCTCCTTGAGCTGACAAACACATGAATGAAATATTAAAAAGGGCTTTGTCTGATATCGCTTCTTTGTGGCTGCGACTGCAACTTTGGGAGACTTCGACGCCCCCACCCCCACCCCACTCCTCATCACTATGCCTGCCGGGCGGCCGTCGCTTCAACTTGCTGGGTCAGGAAACATGAGCTCAGCACCTTGGCCTCCCTCTCTCCCTCAGACATGCACAGAACGGCCATGTCAGCACACGCCGAGGACAGTTCCTGCCACGGTCCACTCGTTCAGCATGCGAGGAGCGTCCGCCGCGCTTCACTCCGCCTGGAAAAACTCTGACAAACTGTGGAAACGCCGCATGGTTTTTGGTTCTCTTGCAGCTTTGGAGTGCATTCCAATCAGGTGATGACGAGCCGCCCGGTGGGCTTCTCGTCAGCAGGCCCACCTCCACTCCGAGCACTCGTCATCAAACGGCTCCGATCGAGTGATTAGATGAGTGGTGCATGGGGGGATGCTGGAGGGGGAATCGCCCAACGCTGGTCCCTCCAAGATCTCTTCCTTAGGGCGGTCGGGGTGAAGTGAAAGAAGAGCAAGGATGGGAGGTGGGGGGGGGGGAGCAAAGGATACTTGGAATGACAGTTCACTGAAAGGAAGATTAATGACCCAACACTCAAAGGTCTGGAAACGCAACCTTTTGATAAGACGTTCCTGACCCTCTCTGCAATCCATATACATCCAAGTCCTGTGGAATTCCCGTGGTTAATTAACGAGTAGCGGTGGCAAATGATACTGTCCGTCTCCGTCCACCCCCCCACCCCACCCCACCCCACCCCCCAGCACTTCATCAAGATAATCTGATACTGCAACAGATGGAAAAGAAGGGAAAAAAGGCCTGTCAAAGATTGTGAGAGGCAGTTATCTATGCTAATGTGTTGGTTTTACTATGAGTAAGGGGAGTGGAGTGTGTGTGTGTGTGGATGTTGGCACTGAGCAATTTATGAGCAGTGCAGAGGTAAGTAGGCAGGTTGAAGGCCTCTCCAGCGCCGTTGTTCATATGGAAATGTGAAATAATGAAGTCAACACTGTCAACTTCATGTCTCCCCACATTGTCACAGTGCGAAAGGGCAGTAGAAGTAATTAATTTCTGCCAAAATACTGAATACAGAATAGCAAGGAAATTATGTCAGAGGCGCTCAAGAGGCTGCATTGTGCCGTTGTCAAGTTTTATGCCCTCACAAATCTGTCACAGCGCTCGCAGGATCTCACAACACAAGTCCTTACACATTAATAACTGTCCATTTCCACATTAATTTATGCAAATGCTGTAAAATAAAACAATAGGGTACCGCAACCTTGCCAGATCTCTGGGGCCAGATGCACAAAAACAACAAAACAATTGTGTGCCTGCAGATTGAGGAAGCCAGCAGAAGTCGGCTCATGCAACAAAGAAGCATTATCCACAGCAGTCGACCTACCAATCCGCCTTGTGTATGCATCTTATTTTATCATCTCGGTTCCTGTGAAATGCAGATTCCACTTCCACTGTTCAACATGGATTATGGCAAAAACCATGAAACCATGTTTGGACATAAACCAGACCGTCCTTCACGCGGTGTAGTCACGTCCTCTGAGCCTGCGTGTAACGACATACTTAATACGCCCCATCATGTTGTGAACCACAGCAGTCAATTGATTGATTACACATCAGGGGGGTCAAATTTATGACGCGGTGATGGTTGTTTGACGATATCCAAACCTACTTATACAAACACGGACATCTATAAATGCCATTATATGAGATACTCTTGCCTCAACATTATTGAAAACTCAAAGCTCCACCACCTTATGGCTCACATAAAACACCCGTAGGTTACATGGAACATATTCTCCTAGCACCATTTTAAAGTACAGATTTTTAATGATCAAGTCTGTTTTAAAAGAAAACTCCGAAAGAGACATCTGCTTTACTGTCTTGGTTCAATTCTGTTTCATTTATGCAACAAATGTTCTCAAAAGTTCAAGACTATCGAGCCACAGTGGCAGAGAAAAGCTTTTTGTAACCAAAGAAAGCTCAGAGCAGAGCCAGACATCATCATTCTTCCTCTCCATACAGATCTTTTCATGCCTCATCCCAATGGAAGTGATGAAGGGCAGAATTCACAGTCCCCGTCAGTGCGGGAAAGTTCAAGCAAAGCTAATACGAAGCATCAGCCATTAGTCAGCGGGTAATCACTCTCTTCGGCACTGAATCCCCCATTCTGTGTAATCTTTTCCTCCCCGGCCATAACTGAGAAAGTAAATGTTGTCTGAAGAATCACAGGGAGGGAATCTGTTAAAAAAAGAATTGTCTGATTAGGCATTACCTGTGGAAAAAGCTGTTTGGGCCGGAGAAAGAAAATATAGACAACAATAATTTCACGGGATAATGTGATTCGGAAGGAAGTTATAAATATGTGCACAGACATTAAAATTTGAAAGGGAAGTAAGAAGTTGTGGCGGCATACTAATGTCTCAATTCGCTCAGTTGTTCAGTCTACAAATACACAAATTAAATCTAAAGAAAGCGCTCGAAAGATAAGTTCAGACATAGCACTAATCAACCCCCCCAAATCCTCATTCATTAACTCACCATCAGATTTATTTAGGTCTGAAAGCCCATGTCTAATATTAATGCTATGCTGATATGAGACCAGTAAAGGATATATTGATATATTGTTTGGAGCAGCTGCAGCGGCGTGCGAGGCGATGTAACCTTCAAACTGGGCCCCGTGCAGTCAAACTCCGCAGCGCTGATAAAAGCCAACGCTGAACACACACAGATACACTTGTGCACCAAAGCCTGAAGGTGTGACAGACGCAGGCAATAAAACCTCGGCAAAGAGCGGCGAGATGTTAGGCAGTCGGCGTGTTCTCCCCTCACCCCTGCTGCCGGAGACACGACTTTAATATGATACAGAGCGAGTGCTGAGAGAGCGAGAGGGGTTGGGGGGGAGGGTTCAAGAGGAGTAGAAAATCTGACACTTGACATAAGTCACCTGAATGCAGTTGCGAAGGGGGTGGGGGGGGGTTCTGCCATTTTCATCATCATCCTCCTTGGAGGCACCATTAAGGTGTCTACACGAACAAAACACTGGAAATAGTGTGTATAAAGACATGTGAGCGCATAGACGACTGGTTGGGTGTGTGAAAATTCAGTTTTTGTGTTGTGTTTAAGTCCGTCCAGGCAGTCACATGACAAGGGCCAACGTCCTCCAACGCATCCTTGAGGGGCTGTGATGGGCACCCAGCCAGTGACTGATCACCCGCTCCTTCCCTCCCGTCAGCACTTTCCCTCATTCGGGCTCGTCATCGATGCTCGGCGGTAATAAAACCAATGTCATCCGGCGCCGTGTGAAGTTCACATGCTGGAGATAAGGCTGGAAAACCTGCCACCGGCTTTTTGTTCCAAATTAATTTCCCCTGCGCGTGTCTTTGTCTTGCGTACCTCCCCATCCCCCCCCCTCGCCCCCAGCGTAATCTTGTGTTTCCCCCGCCTGATTCCGCCCGCCATTAAGATAATTTGCGGCTTCAAAGTCATTTTCCGTTTGACTTTTATAGTCATTTGTGTGTATATGTGCATTTCTAAACGGAAATAATTGATCAGGTGAGGTTGTCGGGGGAGCAACAGGAGCAGCTCTTTCGTTAATTAAAGCTGCCGTAAACATTGGGAGAATGGGGCTGTATTTCAGGCTTATTACCTGCCCATGATCATCAGCGTGGCGACTTTGTCCGGGGAAAATCTCTTTACCCCATCAAGCTGCGGCTCTGCGGCTTGTAATAGCACCTGGCCTGTCATCCCGGAGAGGCAAATGTGATGTTGAGATGCCCATATGAGAGTTTAGGGAGATACAGGACCCAGAGACAAACACTGATGGAAAATAGAATAAAAGCTTAGGCTATAACTCAAGCCGGAGATGAGACAAGCCTGTTTTTCCTTTTTCACTCCCCTTCTCTGCTTACTTACTATATCAAAACAGGAAAATTCCTTAAGTCTAGACAGTAATCCTATCTCCCACCGTCCCTGAACATTTCTTATCCAAATCATTAAATGCGCACTAGAGCAGCATGTTGGAACTGGGCTACGAGCGCGTGTAGAGATTATGATGGTGCAGGTGGGAAGACATTAAGGGGGAGATAAGAGAAACTCATAAAATAGCTTCGTTTCATTTCCTAAAAACACAGTAGATGCCCGGCTGGCAGGCGACTATCAGTTTGGTCTGTAGAATTACAGTGCAGTTATCATTCCCGAAGATTGAAAAGTAGCCGACTACATGAAGAAGTGCAGTCTGCTGGAATGTTCATGGAGGAAAACTTGTTGTGTCCAACTTTAAGTCGTCCAGCTAAATGCCGCCTGATTGAACCCATTGGAAAATAAAGACGCGGAAATCTTGTGGAATGTAAGACACGGCAATCCTGTCCTACACTTTAACATTTCCTTTATACACACACCACATGTCTCTCAGTACACCTGACCCTCTTCTTTAGCACAGTGGACATTAATATTTAATATCACAAACATATTTTACTTCAGAGGTGTGAACTGCAGCTCAGCGTATGCTCTGCTTTAAAACAGATCAACAGTTAAAGTGTAAAACACCTAAATGATCACTGAGGCAGTCAGCTGCTTGCAGCCGTCACTAAAGTGAAATAAATGACAATTTTTATACCCGCCACACAAAGTTGCAGGCAGTCTGTCGTCTCTCAGCTATAAGAATCTCATTTACATACACAACTCCAGTTGGGCAGTTATTTTCTCTCGCTGCCGTTGCTCTAGCGCACCGTGTTCATTTCCCAACGGACCTTGGGCCTATAGATCTGTGCTAATGCTAAATAACTAAGAGCTTCAGTTTAATGAGACCAACAAAGCAAATGGAAGTAGCTGTTGCCTGGTTGTCACTCTTGTGCGTCTCGCGCCACTGGATGTCTTTTGAAGCAGACTGTTTACAGAGAAAGCCAGACTTGCGCATCTCAGAGTGGTGTTATAATTAAGCAGCAGTCACATCTACTGCATTTACTGCATCTCATTGCTCATAGTTTCTCAACAGGACTTGCTGACTGCAGTGTTATGGGGGGAAAAAAAGGATATCTAAACTTCCATGTTTGGTATATCTCAACTTTCAAGTTTACTTCAATATTAACTTTGTTTAGCTGCTTAGTTTTGTCTTCGCAAAAAGATTTTGAGCAAAAACGTCTCCTGCAAACCGTTATTTGAGTTCTCTGTTCTCCTTTTCACACCATGTGAGATTACATCTAAAAAAAAAGATAATTAAACATCAGCAAAAATCCTCCTCTTTCATTAGAAATTGATGTCCACAGGTGGATCAAACCCCTCTGTGCAGTCTTTCAGCATGACAAAAAATAAAAATTAAAACTATCCCCCCTCCCCTTCTCTTCCTTCCCACCTCGATTGTCTGCACCGTCGTGTCTCTTGGCGGCAGAATCCAAAGTGATAGAGACAAAAGGCAGTTTTGGTATTAATTCAGCAGTCACGTCTTCTTTCACGAGCCTTTCACATGCAAAAATGCCGGACTGCGTCTTGGGCAGGGAGGGACTCTGACAATTACAGGCTCGCAGAGCGCCACCATCGGAGACCTACTCTTCAGGCTGATTGACAAATGAAAGAGCTGAAATAGCTTCCATTTAAAAACGGGCACTTGCCAGAATAGGGGGATCATCTCCAATATCTTGTCTCAAATGGGAAAGAGGAAAAAGATGAGCGTGCATGGGAAATTGAGCTCACAATTCAGTACTTTACAAAGGCCATTTAGGCTTCATGCAAAGAATACCCAGCGGTACTGCAGAGGCTTTAAAGCTCAAATTCAATGGAACATCAAGATAAACCGCCGACTTTCTGGAGGGATTTGCATCCAACTGTTCTACCCCCCCCTCACCAGCCCCTGAAAACTTTCAGCACTCTGCGAACTAATCCCTCCTCCTGCAAACACACACACACTAAACAGACCTTGATTAACCAAAACTGCCTCCGTAATACAGTGAAAAACAACAAATGTGTGGAAATGCCTGCTGGAGATGATGCTCATTGTCCTGCCAAGCACGTAGGATCATAGATTTCCAATCATGAGTGTTGCTGAATTTGTCTGCCAGTCCCTTCAGCATACGATCCACGCAGCATCGAAAATCAACAGTTTGTGGAGACGGATGCCTGTTGAGCGGAGATCACATGTGGCACCAGTATAACACTTATGTGAGTGCTGCAACGTTTTTTCACACTTGAAATTTCCAATTCAGATTCAACTGAATAAAAGCAAATGAGCAGTCAAAACATATGCAGAGTGGTGATTTAGCTACATAAATATTTCCTGGAGGCAAAGACGAATTAGGAAGAGGGAAATATAACTGAATTGCAGTATAATTGCTTGAGTCGAATTTAAAAGCAAATAAGGATCAACAGATTTCACTTTATGAATAAGAAATGAATGACTGCCTTTTCATTGTGTTTAGAAGGATGAGTTGTTACTATTTAAATATATTTTTTCAGATAACTGCGGCCCTCGGGTTTAACGCCTGAAGAGCTAGAGGCACAATAAAGACCAACAGTGATGAAATCTTGAGCTACATCAGCTGTCTTGAGGGCAAAACAAAACAAAAGCCGAATCGAAAGAGGAGATGAGCAAACGTGCGCCTAAACAACAAAAAAAAAAAAAGAAAGCACAAATGGTGAGAAAGAATTAGTCGTTCCATTGTGTGTGTGAAAGGCAGGTATCCACAGTAGACACAACAACCGGTATAAATAACAAGTCCTCGTGTCTAAGAGCACAAACAGCTGCAGGGGAGTGTGGCGGCGCTGCTACAGGAGCACAAACGGGCTTCTTTAATGGAGAGAGGGATGTGAGGAGAAATTCATTTGCGAGATGACACTCTCCCCGCAGCCCCACGGCACAAACCCCCACGAGAGGGGGAACGCCGCGGCTAGGTGGAGGGGGAAGCAGCGCCGGAGCGGGCGGGCGGGCGCTGTTTGTGTGAAGGAGAAGGGGGTGAAAAGATGCAGAGGTGCCTGTGTCATGTCTCTATGGAAATCAATAATCTGTACTGCATGCACAGCACAGCGGCTCGCACAAACACATGCATACAAGTGTGCAAACAATGCAAGGGGGTAGAGGGGGGGGGGGCTGGCAGCCACTTTTTTTATTTTTTTTTATTGTGTTATCCCTTCCTATAGTGTACTGGATTTTAAAGTAATAATATAGAAAACAGGGGTTTCATTGTTTTGTTTTCCTCGCCTTTATACTGAAATAACTCCAAAGTGTGTTAACCGGTAAAATCCGACACAAAACCACAAGCTGTGTGAAATGAATATTCAATAGGAAACAAAAAAACATCACATTTATGCTGGAAGCGTGATCTGAATTAGATTAACAAGCGCCTCAAACAAGGTTTCCAAACTTCCATTTGGAATGCCTGAGAGGTTATAGACGTGTGTAGGTGGTAATGAGTCCTCAAGTCGTCAGCATGTTTTATGATGACACTACAGCTCCAAGCCATTTCTGTTGATCTTGCCCAAATTGCCAGCAATGATGTGGGTTCAAAGTATCTTTTCTTATGTTTTCTTGCAGATTTTGGCTAATTGAGTTGATGTCTTTATTTTTCTTATAATCTCTTCCTGTCTTTTGGCCCTGAACAGAAAATGTGATGCATCCTAAAGCTCATCCTCACAACTTTGCTGCCCTCACGAGCGTAGAGGTTCAGGTAAAGTAACAATGGTGGCACACACGTGAAGATTTAGCCAAAGAGAAAATAAATACCACAGTCAAGTTCAGAACATCAAATTGAAGTCTGTGACCGACATATAAGGAAAATTCACAGCTCTGCCAGCTGTGAACAAAGACGCCCCCTTGACACACGCACAAACACACCTCTAAAACAGACAGAGGGAAATCTCAGACAATAAAGAGCAGTAGAATAATAATAAAACAAATGCCAAAACCTCCGGAGCAGATTTTTCATCATTAAATGATGGCCTGGGGGCAGAGGCAGTGTGATGAGGAAACACTGGCTTGTGCCCTGCTCCATAATTAAATGGTGGCCGGATGGAGTGAGAGGCAGGGAGATAAGCATTGGGCTCTGCGCCCCAGGACAGAGCAACGCTGTGAGAGATGCTTGAAACAATAAGGTTATCCGAGCAAAGTCGCACTGCTGCATCAACAAGGATGGCAGACAGATGGCTAATGTTTCTTAATGGAATATCCACCAGCCCCTCTCGAAAACTGACATAAAGGATGTGCATTTACATTTATTTTTTTTAAGCGCCCAGTAGCACACTGACAAATAATAAGTAAAGTAAAAACAAAAGGGCAGTAACTATAATTTGAAGTAAACAATACAAATAAAATTGATATTTTAGATAAACAGAGGCAAAACAAAAGCCAGTCTCCTGCGGTGCACAGCAAGAACAAGAGACCAAACATAGTCGCTCGTATATTTGCAACAAACACATTCTGACATATTCTGCAAACAGATGAGCACTATTTGATATAAGCAAATGACCAACGCAACTTTTACAAATGCAAAATATTGAGCAAATCACAATAATTCCGCATTGAGACAATAATATAATCCCCAAGTTTATTTCAGGCCAAAAAATAGAGCTTTATGAATAGTTTTTAATAAGAAATGGCACTTTTGTAGCTCTTCCACCTAAAACGTGAGGTAGGATGAGAGTCTAAATAGTTAAGGCTGGCTCACCCTAAAATAAAGAGTTCACCTGACAAATATAGTGCCTTTTTTTTTTTTTTTTAAATCATATTAACAAGTTTTGCTTCCTGAGTCTAAATAGCACCAATAATTAATTGCAAGTGCTGCAGCAGAATTAACTACCAACAGCCAGTAACACAAAGTATTCAAAGAACACCGCGTGGAGAGAAAAAAACAGTGAAGAACAATGCAATGTCTGGACTGACAACTGGGATAACCACGTGTGCAATTTATAGTGACAAGACTGAGATTGGCTGGCAGACGCAGCTCAGAGAAAAGGATTATTGTGGGCTTGTTCTTGACAAAGCTTTTTAATATTTCTGATCGAAATGAATGGTGTCACTAAATTGTATTGCTCTCAAAAAACCATTCTATCATGAGGGTTTCATTACATGAAATGCCAAACCTTCAATCCTTTACCTCCCTCAATAATAGCCCGATCTCCCCTGAGAAGGAGGAACACAACGTTGTGGTGAAACGAGGATTTTTCATCCAAATACATTTATGGGGCATTTAGCAAAGTGCTGTAAAAAGCAATCAGGATTCACTCTTCAAACTTGGCAAGGAGAGAAAAATACTTTGTTTTAAACACAGCGATATTTTAGTTTTGCTTTTTCATTGGGAAAAAAGCTTTTGGCTAGCCTCTGCCAAGCGAAGCCTCTTGTACTGCTGCCAGTCTGGTTTTGAGTTCTCTGGAAGGGAACCGGAGATGAGTACAGATATCCCTGAAAAATGGCACGCGTCGCATCCAAGTGATGCCAAAGCAGGCTGTTTTTTCTTTTTTCTTTTCTCCCCCTTCTTTTTTTCCTCCTTCCTTCAGCTTCAAATTGGATCACAGATGACCTTCAGATAACAGCAAAGCCAACATGCTGACTAGGAGAATCAAGAAGCCACTGATCAAGATTTATAGTCAGGCTGCACTGTGCATCAAGAGTGA